>JAKSZP010018618.1:0-132509 GCA_022478985.1 Massospora cicadina | reverse complement strand
AATCGCCAAATGGGTCATCTAGTCACTCAACCCCGCCACATGGCAGTGGATCATATCCATGGTAAACTGCCTCACTTTTTTTGTTGACAGAGTTGACTCTCCATCCATTTTTGCATATCTGTTAAATGTGAAACCATCCATTCGCTTTACTGATGGGCTTTCTGAGAGCGCTCCTCTATCAGAGCAGCCTCAGGGCACCCCCGCCCTAAGGCCCATGAGCTCAGCCCCCACACCTGGCTCGTCCACCATTGATCCCACCCACCTAAGGACCCCAGATTAACCTGACCAAGGGGAACTCGGCCCCAATGCTCATCTTGGGCCCATTTTCCCCTCTGACTGCACCCCTGTTCACACGGTGGGTTTTGTGCCACCCCTCTCTGGCGCACAGACCCTCCTACTTATAATCAAAGGTCAGCAACCGCGCACCCTGGAGGAGTTGTCATCCTTCCCACCTCTCCCACCCTTGGGGGTTGCCCCCAAAAGACTCGCGGTTGCCCCCATTGCAACCATCTGGTTTGTCTTGGGGCCTTTGGTACATTTATAAACATTTACTTTCCTCATGTCCCTACTAAATCCCCCTTCTTCTAGTCGCATGGACTGCTGTGCCCTTGGCATTCTGGGCTCTCCACTGGGTGCTTACACACCTTGACTGGGAGCCCAGTCTAATTCTTATCAGCCATTTCCATGACACCTGGCAGTGGCTGCAAATGGGGGGGGGTGCGCTTTTCACTGTTGCACGGAACAGCTGGGATTTTTTCCCATCAATTGTGAAGGATGCAATGTGGGGGATTTCTGTAATATCATCTACTACATCCTGGCTCAGCGAAATTATTGCTATTGCCTTACCCATGCTAAGGGTTGGCATCAGCCAGAAGCATTGCATTTTGAATTGTTTAATTTCTCCATAGGCTTCCAAGCCTTCTTGGAGATGACTTTCAACTACTGTGCGTGCCAGTGTGGTCAGAAGATAGTCAAAATTTATGAAAATATCCTTGGTTTCAATCCAACGGGTGCGTTTGGTTGGAACCAATTGCTGTCCATCAGGAAGGTCAAGTACCACTCTGACCTTCACTGCTTTGTTTGCTTCTTCCGCAGTTTTGAACCCAAGATCTACCCAACCTTTGCAGATAGTATGGGTTGTTAAGTACATTATGTGCGGGAAAAATTTTTGTTGGGCTTTGCCAAACATTTCCCACATTGTCAGTGTTTCTACGCCCAGGAAAACTTGTATCCTGTGTTCCACCAATGACAGTGGTTGCGATTGGGATACTTCCAAATAACTACAGTATTTTACTAAAACAATTGACAAAACCTGTGGGATGCGCCACAATGGGTTTTTTATTTTTGCTGAGATTTTTGTTTGTACCTGTGCGCTTGGTATCTTTGGGCGGTGCAGGTCCAGGTCCGCTGCCCTTTACCACGTTCTCCCAGCTCTTTACCTTATTATTCATACTAATCTCGCCTGGTGTTGATTATCAAATTATGCTCTTGAATCGAATTGTATTACTAAAAGTGATAGTAATTGGAAAGAAAAGCTCAATTACCAAATGTTAGTAGTTAAGCTTTCAAATTTCATCCTTTCATTATTCCTATAAATACTTATTTAGACTTATACTTTTTTCTCTATATATGGTAGAAATTATGATTAAATTTAGAAGTTAGCCCTTTTTTAGCACAAAAATTGAAGATAATAACAAGGTACTGTCCATAGTACTAAAAATAAACTATTAATAAAACTATAAATCTGTATGCAGTATTTGTATCCTAAACCATACATTTAAATATTAGCCATTATGTCATTATGAAAAGTCTTTTTGACTACAATATCTTGTATTAGACAAAACTAACTATGCTGTGTTTCAAAGATTTTATTACTAATAAGCATCATATATAAAACTTTTCTTTCTCGTTGCAAACACTTTTGCAACCTATTCAATTCAAGACTAAATCTAGTTTGATAATCTCATAGAGGGGATTAGTCTGCGCCCATGTCTGGGAGCAGTTGGTCAAGCAAGGCAAGAGGAGCAAGTGGAAGGCCCACAGCCTCTAACGTAAAAAAACGCCCCGGAGAATCTGGTGGAATAGAAAAAAATTTAAAAAAACTGGCGGTCACAATTTCCCCAGAGATACTCACGTGGCAAGCACGATGCAACCAGTACATCAACACGCCACATTCCCAGCCACTTTCGTCGGTGGAATTTGGAGTCTGTGTGTATCTGGAAATTAAAAAAACAGCCCTATGGGAAAAATTTTGTGAGGATGTACACAAAATTTTCCCAACCGCGGTGTATGTTGCACCTCACTCCATGTCACGCGGTTGGCTGGACCTAGGTTTTAAAAGCAAAATTGCAGCAGATGAGGCTGCAGCGGTGTGCATAGTGGTCGACCTCCCTGAAGGGCAATGGGTCGTCAAAACTAAATGCACCAGATAAACAAAATCAAACCAAATTTTCCTCACGTTTGACTTTTTGCCTACTATGGTAAAATGTGACATTTTGGAGCAACACCTGAAAGATGGTCTCGCCATATATATATGGTGAAATACAATCTTTTGAAATGCAACGTTTCATGCTGATGCCACACCTGTGCACCGGCAAAGCCATCGCAGTTCTAACCCCAACTGAGGAGATCACGAAGGACCTAACCCAGATCCTGCACTCCACCTTTATTGACATCACAGGGCATACCACCCACCCATTCCGGGTAACTGTGGACAGCGCGCCCCCCATTTGCACCCACTGTGATGCATTTGGCCATAAGGCACATACATGCCCCATCAAGGAGGGCGTCACATTCCAAGAGCACCCTTGGCGGCCATGGCCAGCGGAGAGGCGCACTACAAACCAACTGCAAGCACCAAGGAGGCTTTCCCGTGGGGAGCACAAGGCTGCTACCTATTGGTAAAGCCCATCTCCCCACAGGAGTGGAAGAAGGCCAAGCAGGCCCATAGGGCCGCAGCCAAGGAAATGGCCAAGGCCAACACCACCATCCCACACTCACAACGCCAGGAGGACATGGAGACCTTTGTGGCAGAAGCAACTTGGGAATCCATCACCCAATCAGATTGGGAGGCCTATGCCAAACGGGCCACTCTATCCGCGGATCTGATGGGAGATTTGTTCTCACCCAATTGTTGCACCCAAGCCCCGGTCAAAACCAACTTGGGACCTATCCCAACTGAAATTTTTTTTTGCCCCACTCGACGGTGCACTGAACTTATCCGCACTGCAAAAAATTTGTCCGACGTCGGGAAAACAAAAAGTGAAGACCAAAGCTAATGTGACTCTTTCTGCAAAAATTAACAAAAACCCCATTAGCGTTGCTGCTAATACCCGCGCTGCTGTGAAAGCCCGTGGGGACCTGGAAGAGGCTGGTGGGCCTGGGGGCCCCACCCCCTCACACCTAAGGTGCGATGGGGGAAACCTTCACTCTAGGGACACTGAATATCGCCAGACTCAAGGCCTCCCCGTCCCGGGCTAGGAAACTGAGTTTTTTACAAAACAATTTACCCGTGGATATCCTGGCCATCCAGGAGTCCCACTGTCCATGAGGTTCTGAGGAAGTTTGGAAAACAATGCTCCTACCATCCCTATCCTTTTGGTCAAAGCACTGTGGGGTGCTAATTCAGAAAAACAATTTTTTCAAATTTAAATCTTCAGAAACATTCCTAAATGGCCGAGTGCTCATTGTCACCTTCTCATGGGCTGATGTTGTGCACACAATCGTCAACATTTATGCCCCAAACGGTGCACATGAGCGTTGGGGATTTTTCTCATCAGTCAAATCCCTTCCGCTACCCCCCAATTCCTTCCTAGTTGGTGACATGAACTGTTGGCTAACCTCACCAACGGACCAGTGGCCGCCCTCACCCCACGCCCCACAGTGTCACATAGAACTACGCGTTCTAAAAGCTACCCTTGGGTTAAGGGATGCGCTGCCACAACATGCCCCACTGCTTGAAAACATGACGCGTCCCCACGTCCATAACGGCCAATTAAGGTCATGACCCGCATTGACCTTATTCTAGCGCCGGCGAAATTCCAACCCCACATCTCCTACTTCAAAACAATAAAAATGGAATTCTCTGACCATCGACTGGTCTTGATAACATACCACTTACCCTTCACAGTTGCAAAGGCCCCACATTGGTGCAAAATCTGCCCCCCCGAGCTCGCATCGCCAGGATTTTCCACATGGGTGGAAGAGGCAACTTTGGCAGAATCGTTTGTTGCACCATTTTGCGCGGACCCCATTTCCACATGGGCAACTTTCAAAGAAGACACCATCCATCACTATCGCCATCTATCCTCCAGATGCTCACGAGCCACATCGGCGGTTATATCACATGCACTGGCGGAATTCGCCCACTTGGAGTTCAACATTCCAGCCACAGGATATAGCCCTGCATGGGGCTGGAAGTGGGCGGAGGCAGCCGCCCACCTCAACGCACTTGAAAGACAACACAAACATCGGGTTTGTGTCCAATACAAGGCCACATGCATCACTAAAGGTGACAAGTGCACTGCACATTTCTTTAAAAAAATTTTCATACCACACCAGAGCGTGGCCTGTACACAGGTGCGAAGATCAGATAATTCCATTGCGGACACACTGGCTGAAGTGGCAATCAAAATTCAACAGTATTACTCTGAGCTGTACCGCTCTGACCCAATTCAGCTGGCCGAAGTGGCGGAATTTCTTGACTGAGCTCATATCTGCACCATTTTCCAATACCTGGAAATAATGAATTTAATTACTCTGAACGAATTATGGACAGCCATTCACGGTGCGCCAAACCAAAAATGCCCAGGCCCAGATGGCATTCCATATGAGTTCTACAAAAAATATTTTAAATATATATCCCCATTGCTGCTAGCCTCACTCAACCAATGTCTGTTGGAAACGCGCCTTCTACCAGGAGGACATGAGGCCTTTACTGTCACATTCTTCAAGAAAAGGGATAGGTTTGACTTAGCCAACTGGCGCCCCATTTCTCTTACAAACACAGACACCAAAATTTTAACCAAAATCATGGCTAACCGATTAGGGACTGTAGCATCTGCCACCATCTCCCCAGAACAATTCGGTTTCATCCCCAGAAGGTCAATTTGGGATAACATGCACTCAGTGGCCAATGTGTGTCAGTCCACAGCCTCTGGGGCACTTGTATTCTTGGACCAACAAAAGGCCTATGATAGAGTAAACTGGGAATACCTTAGGGCCTGCCTCCATCAATTCCGCCTACCCCCCGCTTCATTAACTGGGTGATGCTGCTCACGGAATCTGCAACAATGGCAGTGCGTGGCCCAGGCTTCCTAACGGAAGTAGTCCACCCTCAAAGGGGCCTGCGACAAGGGGACCCCCTCAGCTTACTCTTATACAACTTCAGCCTTGACCCACTACTGCGAAATGTGAATGCCCACCTCACTGGGGTCCATGTGCCAGGCCAAACCCCAGTCAAGATGTTGGCATTTGCAGATGATTGCGTAGTGGGGGTGTCTAATAACAAAGATGCACGTGCGCTTGAAGCCCTCATCCAGGAATATTCCCGGGTAAGCAACGTGGCACTGAACGCCTCCAAAACCAAAATCATTCTACTTGGTCGGTTTCAGAACTGCTGGGCCCCAGCAAGTAGTTCCCAACCCGGCCCATCTGCTCGCCCACGTCCACGCCTTACTAACTCAACACACACCGCTCCACTGGTGCTCCCCTTTGTGCCACGTCCTACCATAGGACCGGTACGCCATCTGGGCGTGTGGATGGAGGCAGGCGGATATGCGTCAGCAGTAATGGAGGGCTGTATACTGGACAACGTGACGAAGCGAATCGCCTCTCTCAGAGTCCACCCTACTACCCTCACTGGCAGGGTTGTTCTTGCCAACTCTATGCTCCTATCCAAAGTCTGGTTCAGAGCCCACTCCATCCCCTTCTCCCCAAGCTTCTTTAAATCCCTGTATGCTTTACTGCAAGGATGGCTTTGGTCAGGCCACCCTCCACCAGTACGGCTAGAGGTCATGTTTGGCCCTCATCATCAAGGTGGCATGGGCCTGCTTGACTTCAAAGCCCATGCCGCCAAGATCCTGGGCACCTGGATCGCGGCCATCACTGCTCCTACACTCCCATCCCAACACTGGTCCCGCGCGGCCCGCTCCAACTTTTTCTGAGCCTTGGGCCTCAATAATCCATCAAACCCCCACTCCCTGATGAAGTACCTCGCATCACACACATCGGCCACAGGTCCTCACAGGACAAAAACCCACTACAAACGAATCCTACTCTCCATGCGAAGCGCAGAGTGGAGAATTCGTATTAGTGGACATACAACCTGAAGAGGCCGCCCCTCTCCTCAGTTCACACAAGAGGTACAGGGGCTACCCATCCATGATGGCGTGATCCCCATTCGACCCCATGTCCTATCCAGGGTGGACTACCTGGATATGATGGACATCCCTTATTCCATTGAAACCCAAAAGACTATCTGGAAATACGCACACCATCCTCTGTTGCAGCCTCAAGTCCGCTCCCATGTGTGGCGCTGCCTGAGGCGGGTGTATCATACAGCTGAGCGCTCTAACGCTTTACACTCATCCTGTGTCGTGTGTGGCCAGTATGGAACGCTGTTCCACCGCCTGGAGAAGTGCCCCACCTCTAAAGTGATATGGCGCGAAGTCCAACGTCTGCTAGGCCAGGATCAAACGCATCCCTTCAGTCTGTCAAGAGATATGTTTGCTTCATCAATGGCCTCCCCCTCCCACCCTCCCTCCATGCTCTGGTGGTTGCAATAGCCATGTGGACTATCCAAACGATTGTCTTGGATGCCATCGCTGGCTCCATCCCCACCCTCCCTGAAGCTGTCCACAGATTCCGGTCTTATTTGGTAGACCACTTTCAAGCGTGGATGTTTGGATACCTCCCACCACGCCGCTGACAGCTGGTCTCCTCCTGGTTCCCAGTCTAGTTCATCAAATCAGACCCCTTCCTCCACACGTGCTCAATAGTGGCTACGGCCCCTTCACACGTTCCCTCCCCCTCCCCACAAGTGGCGTTCCCGCTGGCAACAAGAGATAGCATCGCTTCTCTGGGGTGCCTCCTGGTACTAAGTTTTGTCTCGTCTGAGTCATATTCAGAAGTGTCCGTCCCATGGTTGGCCTTCCCCGCAATAAATTTAAAATAAGCATCATATATAGAATCTTAGATCTTATTCTTTAATAATAAGGTAAAACTTACTAAACATAACAGATAGTCAAAGTTTTTTTAATATAATGTATCAGATGAGAGTAAAACTATACTATAAAATATTTATTATTATGGTAATATAATGAAATGGATCATTATCCAAAGCAGTTATTTCTTTTTCATGTTAGTCCAAATTTAAACTGTGAGATAAACTAGAGATTAGCAAACTATAGCTAATATTTTTTGATAAGTACTGTAATGGATCTGGCGCAGCCTGTACACATATCAACCTAATTAGTGAAGTCTCAGATTCAGCTAAGAAATCAAGGGTAAAGTTAAATGAAAAGAGGTCAAACAGAAAAAATTTGTATTATGAAATGGGGTTTTAAAGGTAAGAAATCTGAAGTTCAGAGCAGAGACTGATCTGACAGAATGTGACACTGACGTTTCAAATGCTCCAAATAATGATCAAACGGGATATTGAGTCATTGTAGATGATATGGTTATCTCTTAAGAGCTTAGAGTAGGAGAGAGGCTTATTTAAGGGTTTGCAATTTATATATCAAGGGTAGGACAGAATCTAGTAATTTAGTTTTGTCTTCTAAGAAAGTTCTCCATTATTCAAATAACATTGCAGGCATCTATATCAGTTTTTAAGATACATAAATTTAAATATCTAAACTCATATCTGGAGTTTGAGCTCGAGTAGTGAGCCAGGCCAAGTGCTGGTTTTATTCTTGGCGCTGTCCTGGGTCAAACCATATTGTTGCCATGCAGTGTCATTGGGACAATTGTTCAAGAATACATCATGACATCTAGACATGGCTTATGTTCAGGGATGGGTCTTAGTGGCCTTATCCATAGTTTGGTCACTTATCTGACTAGTACTTCCCAATTACTCGTGGCATACTGGTGCAGACCCACATATTATATCAGACTAAACTCAAATACTTTCCTTTCAGTTCTGTAGACCCTGAGAGGAGGTAGTGGTCCTGAAAGGGGAGGAATGATACCAAATATGTTGACCGTGGTGATGGTGGAAGTTTCGTTGATGTTTCTAATATGTGAAGTGGCATGGGTAAAGGGTGTTGTGATGACAAAAGCAGTGGAAAGCCCTGTAGTACCTTAATTCAACACCAGTCAAGTAGCCCTGTTCATGGAAGCTTCAGTTAATTTCATCAGGTGATTGTGCAGTTTTTATTCCAGGCATATCTGGCTCAGGAAACAGGTAAAAGGCTCCTTTCTTACTACAGATTGCCATAATCATGGATGCGTTACCCTTGGACTTGGCAGGATGGGTACAGGAGTTGATCAAAGAGCAAGATCTCCTTTCAAGTTCCATGAATGAATGTGTGGATTTAATCAACTGTGCAGCCTTCCTGGATGAAGCACAGGACTATAAATGGTCAGCGCTTTTATGTTCAGCCAGGGGCATAGTTCAGTGGGGGGTACACAAAGATTTTCTGACCACTAGTGAAGGTAGCCCACGTGGCAGATTTGCAATAATCGCAAATGTTACAACAAGGATTAAAGGTAGATTTACTGGTTGCCATTGCTGCAGCGAAAGTTCAAGGCATGTTGGTGGAGGAAATCACGTTAGCCCTGCAGGTTGAAAAACAACTGGCGTTGGCACAGAACTGGCATGAGAGTTCCATGTCTTAAGGAAAGGGCAATCACTGGAAGGTGGTCAGCATGGTCAAGGTGGTTGGCTTGCCTCACCTTGAAACATCAGGAATGTACAAGGGGTACAATAAGGGAACTTGAGATTCAAGTAGAGTGGCAAGACAAGGACTGGAGAAGGAGGACGTGCCTAAGTATACACTGCCCAAAAATTTTATTAATATACTCAAATTGATTTTTCTTCTTCACTTTATCCTCATTTATATATCCCAATGGATTTATAAAAACAGGGTGGAATGGAAGAGGTGATGACCAAGGTTAATAAGGGGTGGAGGATAATTAAGTTGAACTCTCAGTAGCAAGAAGATTGAAGTTGAAGATTCAGAAGGGTCTGGAGGTCATTTTTGCTGATGTGTTACGGAGGGCTTCCTCATGGTGAGTAAGTCCTGCAAAAAGAAGTACAGAAAATCTGTTTGACTTCAAGGAAAGTTTTGTGAAATTGAAAATTTGGCTCATCCAGTGATGTTGGGGATGCGGTGGTATCTTCAGCTTCAGCCCCATATTGACCTGCCCTTCCTCATAGTTACCTTGGACCTGAGAAAGGGGGTCCCAATGAGATGAAGGTTGGTAGTTGAAGAGTCTATGCCAAATAAATAAAAGAAAATGGGTGTAATGCAGGGGGAGGAGTTGCTGGCAGAATATCGTGATTTTGTGGGAGTATCCAGTCCTAAGAGCAATTCACCTTTTTCCCCCACTGGCCTATTTGTGTTTTCTTTCCAGTTTAAGGAGGGGTCAGAGCCTCCCTGAGGCTTTAAATATTTACCCACTCAATTAGTGGGTGAAAGCTTCACTGGAGGAGTACATAGTGCTGATGTTAAGTGAAAGATTAATCAAGCTGTTAAAATCTGCTGTCATATCACTGGTGCTGTTAGTGCCAAATGTGAGCTAGGAGCTGCGGCTATGTATAGACTTCTGTTGCTAAATGCAGTTATGGAGCCCAATTCTTATTCAATGCCTCTGATAGAAGATATTCTTCTGATGGTCACGTGTTGCACAGTTTTTAACAAGATAGATCTCATGGATGCAATTACCCAGGTCTCACTGAGACTAGGTCATCAGAAAGATAAAGCGTTTAAATGCTAATTGTGGAGGCTTCAGTATCATGTAATGTAATTCAGGCTATGGCATGACCAGAGGTGTTTCAGCGTATATTGATCACTTTCTGGGGGGTATGATCAGCCATTGCTGTGTGGCATATATGGATGATATCCTCATATTTTTTCTCATTCCTGAGAAGATCATGTGCATGTGTGTAAGAGGCATTGATGGCGATTGTCAAGAATTGCCTGAAGTTGAAGACATCTAAATGTGATTTTAACTTAAATTCAGTGAAGGTTCTGATGAATGCGGTGTTCCAGGATGGACTTGGGATATGAACTACAAGTTGAAGGCTTTTTGAGCATGGAAAGCACTGACTGACTGAATGGGTGTGGAGTTTCTTGAAGATGATGAATTTCCTATGGCAGTTCATAAAAATTCATAAAAAATGGGTCTACTTCTTAAACATTTAAAAAGGGATGTTCTATTTGTTGGGGAAGGAGGAGGAGGAGCAGGCGTTTAGTTTGTTGAAGGAGATAATACTTTTCAGCGTCCGTTTTGGCTCATCCTGACCCCAAGAAAACATTTGTGGTCAGAAAGGATGGCTCAAATTATGCTGTGGGGGAGCTATTACTATGAGAAGGGGGATGGGTTAAAACACCCCATATGCTATTTTAACTCAAATATGGTTATAGCGGAAACTAATTACCTGATATACAATAAAGAATTGCTGGCAGTAGTATTGAATTTAAGGTAACGGAAACACTACTTGTTATATTCCTGCCATCTGTTTGTGGTTTGAATGGACCATAAAGCCTTCTAATACTATTGCTCACCTAGGAGGATGGATTAGCAACAGGCTCGCTGGCACGTGGAGCTGGTTAAGTATGATTTATGAGTAGTATAATGTCCAGGATTGACCAACATCCTGGAAGATTGGCTAATTCAGGATGAGGGGTTATCCTTCAAAAAAGGGCTGAGTTGGAGGAATTCAATATGGATACAATGTTCTGTCTAGACCAATTTTGATGATTAATGTTGGAGAAGTGAGTTAGTGGAGAAACTCTGCTAGAAGAAAAGAAGGTCTGTATTCAGACGAAGGCTATGGGCTGATTTAGTGGAGGGACAGCAACTTGACCATCACCGCACATATGGGAAGAAAAATGGAGTGTTGTACCATGATTTTAGTGTATAAGTCCTGAATCCATCATTGCAGTGGATATTTTTGCAAGTTTATCACAATCATCCAGGGGCGGGTCACCCTGGAGTTAAAAAAGTGGAGTTGGTGCAGCGGAATTACTCATGGCCAGGCCTTTGGAAGGATGTTATGAACAAAGTGGGGATATTTAGTTTGCGCTAGATAGAAAACCTCCATGAAGCCTCCGACTGGTAAGTCAAAACTGATATAAATTACAGGTCATCTGAGGGCTTTAGATAGTGTGAATTTTATAATAGGTCTTCCAAGGGTCCAGGGGAAGGACGCAAACATGGTGGTCATCAACCGTTTACTAATTATGCTGAGTTTCTTATGCAAAACCAACTTTTCAGCGAAGGATGCAGTAAAAAGATTTTATTAATGAGATAATCACTCAGCATGGGCTACCCGCCGAGATTGTTTTATATTGCAGGCCCCAGTTTGTGTTGAAATTTTGGTTAAATATTCTGGAAAAATTAAAAAATACGCTAATGTCAATCATTGATATATAATCCTCAGTTGGATGGGTAAACGGAGATAGTGAGTCAAGTAAATAATCAATATCACCATTGATGTTTATGATCAACAGAATGATTGTGTTTTTTGGGTTCAGTTGGCCCAGTTTGCATACAAAAATCACTGCCAATCGTCAACAGGAATGACCCAATTCTTTGCTAACCATGGGCTAAACCCTACATTGGATGGGAGTTCAGGGGGTGGAGTGTGTCAGGGGTCAGATGAGATGGCCCATACCATTTAGGACATTAGGAAAATGTTATGTGGAAACATGGAATGAGCCACTTTGCGTCAGAAGCATCAGGCGGACTGACAGAGAGCTCCAGACCTGCAATTTGGTCCCAGGTATTGGGTGCTTGTGCTGGCTAGAAACTACATCATACTGGTGAAGAGTCAGAAGCTGGGGACAAATTTTTTGGGTCCTTATAGAATTATTTGCACTATCAATAATGGAACTTTTAGACTGGAGCTACCAGAAGGGTCTAAGGACCATCTGGTGATCCATGACTCACAGCAATGTCCATTTAAAGGTAAAGGACTGGATCAGCTGGGACTGATGAGCCCATGAGAGGAGGATGGTCATGAGTATGGGGTTAAGCGGATATTAGATGCATGATAGGTCAAAGTACAACGAAGGTTTTTGGTGAAATGGAAGTGGTACCCAGTGGAGGAGTTGACGTGGCAGATGCAAGAAGTATGTGCACAGTGCCTAGAGAAAATGTTAATTTTGTGCCTCACAATGGGGTGATGTAACAGATATGGCATAGCTTGGTCCACACATCAACTTAATTAGCAAAGTCCTAGAATCCGCTAATAAAAAGAAGGTCATGATAAGTGAAAAGAGGTCAATGAAAAAACCAGATTAAGAAATGGGGTGTCAAAGGTAAGAAATCTGAAGTTCAGGAGCATAGACTGATATGACAGAATGTGACACTGACGATTCAAATGCTCCAAATAATGATCAAATGGGATATTGAGTCATTATAGATGGTATGGTCATCTATAAAGAGCTCAAGTAAGAGAAAAGCTTATTTAAGGGTTTGCAGTTGATAAAAAAGGGAATAGCGGAATATAAAAATTTAGTTTTGTCTTCTAAGTTCTCCATTAATAAAGTGAACATTGCAGGTATCTCTATCAGTTTTTAAGATACTTTATTTTATATATTTAAACTCAGATCTGGAGTATGAGTTTGATTAGCGATCTAGGCCAAATGTTGGCCTTGTTATCAACGATGTTCTGAGGCCAAACCATGCTGTTGGCATGCAGTGTCACTAGTACAGTAATTCAATTTTATGACATTACATCCAGACATGCTGCACATGTTCATTGATGGGTCTCAGTGGCCTTATCTATAGTGTGGTCACTTACCTGGCTAGTATTTCCCAACTCATTCATGGCATACTAGCGTGGACCCTCACGTTACAAGTACTGGAAAATAAACTTAATTGAGATCACCACTATGTATTACTTAAAAGTAGCTTTGAAGTATATATCACAATCCAGGATTTGCCTGGATGCAACATTACTTTCATATTTTAAAAAATATAAGATAAATAAATCCATAAGCCATATGGAAATATCTAAAATTGAAAATTGGCATCAAAAAACTTTTCTTTCCACTTAACATAAAGTTTGAGCAATTTTGAAAAAACATATAATTTTCCAAAGCCGCCTCACTGCATCAAATTCACAATTAATGTCCTTGGATATTCAATATGCTGCACCATTGTGGGGCAGTGGTGATCCACCTTTAAAGTTTACTGCCCAGTAGGCAAACACATGCGGATAAGCTCATCCAGTCTGCCAAATACTTCTGGCCAATTTGTCTCTAGGAAACTCAGCACTGCATCTTGCACAAGTCCACCAAACCCGCCCTCACACCCTAGCCCTACTCTTATCCAATATCTGCTTTCGCCTCCATGTTAAATATGGACACCTCTTCTTGTATGTCAACAAAGCAATTATTGAGCTGGCAACGGTCACCTTTGCACTAGCGGGTTTTATTATCTTATGCCCTTACAAGGGCTATTTTGATATTTGGTTATTCTACTGAAGAGGTTGCAGCAGCTGCAGCAGTAACGCCCTTATTTTACAAAAACACACCCATTACCACCACCCGTACACACCTCCTCAATGATATCACACTTTTCATGATCTTTACAAACTTTCCCTCCCACCTTCCCACTCAAAAACTCTATGAGGAGTTGATGTCAGGGCTGTCCACCTATGGCACAAACCCCATCCTCCAATTCCTTATCCCAAGTGGTACTGAGCCCCTAGCGGCACCTTTGGCAATGGCCACCATTAGCCCCACCAGCTAAACATGGCCCACCACATCCCACCTTGTGCCTATATCCCATCCGCACCTGACCATTTCTTTTGGGCTTTCACCAACAACGGTCACACAATTTGCCCCCTATCCATGAGTTTGATAATACAAAGAAAGTGTGTCATTATAAATCAAATCATGAAAACACTGACAACTCCGCCTATGAGGCCACACCAACAGCGTTTAAATGGGGATTTTGGCTGCTCCCACCCCCACAGGCTGTGCGCTCATTGAATCTGAAGCAAAATCTAGCAACCCATGCCCAAGCTGGCCAATTTACACCCATGCCAACCAATCAGGCGCAGGTTTGGACCCAAAACAAACCAATTAATTTCCAGCCTCAAAAATTTTACCAAATCCAAGTCATATTTTACCAAATCAATCCTATTCAATTATTATCCTTGGGACTTTAATAAATGAAGTGAACAAATCTAGTGAAATTGTCCCATCTCCAGATCATCCAATTTATTTAGAACCTTATCTTGATTCAGACTTTGATGCCCCAATCCCACCCAAACAATTTGTCCCCAAACCCAACGCTACCCCTTTCCTGAGTGGCCATCAGCTAGCTGAGGCTGCAGTGGCTTAACCAAAAAGTTGCCATATCTACGAAGCCACGATCTCCTCTATCTCTGAAGTTAAAGGAGGACTGCATGACACCACGTTCTCCCTGATTTCCCTGCTGTTGCAGAAGAAGAAACCACCTGACTCAGAGAAGCTGCTATCACCGCTGTCAAGCATGTCGCTGAATTGGCAGAATTTTCCACATCCACATGCATCACAAGAGCCAGCATTGCAAAATTTGCTAACTTCTTAATGCCTGCATCCAAGTGGAACACCAGTATGCCAAACTCATAGAGGCTATGCTCCAGGCCCAAATTGTCAATCTTAACACCTATCACCTTCACGTTAACCCTCATTCTGTGGATGTCCCAAACCCCTTTTACTCAGCATTGGTCCACCTCTTCAATGCTGAATCTGAAATCATAGCTGAACTCAATAATCTACCTGATCCCCTTCCCCCTCCATCATGGTGGGATAAGCGGCTCACCATTGTGCCACCTGGTAGGTTATTTTTCACCTTTTTGTGTGTCTCACTGCTTGTTTTATGCAGCTGATTCATATTTTTTGGTTTTTTTCGTTGGAATTTCTATTTTGGTAATGTCTGTCCCCTGGTTGGTATACTTTATATTTTTTAATTTGGCATCAAACCCTTACAAAATTACATACTTTAAAACTAACTAAGGACAAGGTCCAATTTAAAATATCAACAATAATCTCCTGAGTTTGATTAACCTATATTGGCACCCAAACTCAAAAAATTATTATACAAAATATTATTCCAGTTAAAGAAATAAATGCTGCAATTATATTAATGAATTAATACCAAATATTGGTGATCAATCCCTGATAGATTATAAAACATTTATTTAAACCAACTAGTACTCCCAGAAACTCAGTAATTTGCCATGCTAGAAAATCAGTGCATAAGATACCCATCTTCCTAAACTTTGCTACTTTTTTCAAAATTTTTAATTAAATTATACCCAATTTTCTTTGGTAACCTTATCATACTTTTATTAGTATAGGTACAAGATATTGAGGCCACATATGATATAGCACTAACACTAGCATTAGAGCCCTGACAGCTCAAATTACTGCTGCTGTTAATCTGATTCACCCTTGATGCTAGCTTTGTCTTTTTGTAAAGAAATTATTTTCAATATAGTCATCATTTAGTGTTCTCCATGACCTTTATCTAGGCTTGCGTATGGGCCTGCCTTCCCAACTGTCATGGTTAAACGATCTGATAGTAGGCACCACCCCAAGGATAAGGCTGGGCGACAGGAGGTCAAGAAGGTGAAACTTCAGGCCCTTGATGACCTCAAGCACACCTTGGACCAACGCTGGGTAAAAGTAAAATATGCCCAGGTTGGTACAAGTGAGATGCAAAACGCCCAGCCCCTGGTCTCAGCTCAGGCGTTAAACGGAAAAGCTATATTTTAAATGAGGATGGTACCATTTGGTTAATTGGAAAACAGGGGTTTAAAACCTGTTCCATTTACGAAATCACACGTTTGGGTAGGTTACAACTCAAATCAATTACTTGAGTGAAGTCGGTTTTGGAGTATGCTATCCTTTCTAATGGATGTGTGCACCTATTGGTGCGTCAAGACTTGTTCCCACTTCCGCAGATCCAGAATTACCCCAAAGATGTTTAGTTATGTTTCTTTGTGACCAACTTTCCTCGTTAGGTGACTTTTCAAAATAAACTTTCCCGTTTTTTACATCTTATTTATGGTTCCTTGGGCGAACCTGGGTGCAGACCTCTTTGAGGAGATCTCCAATTACGTTAGCCACTACATTCTATCACATATAACAAAGTTTTGGGTGCAATGTTGGGCCACTCAGGTTCACTCCAGATCGAGGCTCCCAAGACTCATAGCACCAATTTACATTTAGTTATGGACTCCCTTTGAGGTCCACCCAAGCTTTGTTGTTTTTTGCTTACCTGATATTGTATACCACGCTGTACACCCTTGCCTTGGACCCCTTCTATTCTGACACCATACGTGGTGCCTTGTTTCCCATTCTCTTAATGGCTAGTTCTATGGCGGTGTGGGTTTGCATCCCACATCACCTCTCAAGGAATGAGAGAGTTACAGACACTCTCTTGACATTAGTCAACCAGCTTTTTATCAAGTGCATCAGAATTATCCGTGTGGGACTTTCTTTATGTATAAACTGGGTGCGCTGGCCGTTTGTCACTGCCACAATGGTGCTCACCACAGTTTTCTTATTTGGGTTTGTTTTGGTGCATATTAGCGTTATTATTGCAATTACTAATTGGGAAGTGCCCATCCTTCCTGCTCATACCTTGTGGTCTTGGACTTTTTGTGATCCTGTTGTCGCAATTCGCCACCTTTCTCCTGAGATTTACTCAGAAATTCAACAGGCCTTGACTTCCCTTATGCCAAAAAGCTTCTTTGGATAATAAAAATTTATCTGTTTCATGTACACTTTCGCGGGGAGTGAATTTGTTATATTGGCTGTCTCCAGATGCAGTTGACTGGGTTTTTGCGGTGTTCTGTGAATAATCACTCTTGTGGCAATCAGTGGAGGGCTTGAGGCGTGTCTTGGAGAAATGGTGTCATGACAAAGCATCCATCCATCCCTTCTATGAGTTCTTTTCTATGCGTCAAGCTGGTCGTCCAATGAAATTATATTTTTATGAATTTTATGAAAAAGCTCAGGCCCTGCCGTTGCCCAACGTTGTTAAAACGCCACTTCTCTGATCTACCTTGGACCTCTCCATTCATAACTCCTGATTTGGCAGTCGCCCCCTTCCAACTTCAATAAACTCATTGAAGCTCTTTTGAGTTTCCCCACCTCAACCCAAAAAGGGACAGTTAATTTGTCCGTCATGGTTTCACCTGGGTCAGCCCCTATAAATATAGGACCCAAACAGTCGCGCGCATCTTTCAAAATGAAAGAATCTTATCCTCCTAACTTTTATGTTCCACAAAATTTGAAGCCAAACTGGGGTATAGCCCTGAGTCCAAATTAAATGTTTCAGATGATTCTGCTGTGATGATGTCACCTGCGGTCACCCCTATAAATGCTGCATCTTCGACTAGTGGCATTTCCTTGGTAAGAAGTTTCCCACTGATTCCCTCCCCATTTTGGCAGAATTTGAGGGTCTGGGAGAGTCTAAACCCAAACTTAACCAAAAACGGATCAATAATAACGAGTTTTCTTTGCACTGTGTTTCCATGGTGCAAGCTAAAGCATCTGTTAAGGGCTTGGGGGTGATGGCCCAGGATAACAAAACACACCCGACCCTCAAAGCAGGTATGGGGTCGCTGTAGCCTGAAAACGCGTTTTATAATGTGAATGTTATAACACTGTAAAAATTTACTGGTGGTTGTTATTGGCAAGTAACCTAGTAACCTTTTTACTGCACAGGTTCAGTTTCCTCATGTACTTAGTCGCGTTGTATAGTAGAATAAATTATTTATTGATAATAGTATGGAGATTATTATCCATAGTTGAGTATGAATTATATTTTGGCCCAATGCTTAGCCAGTATTCCCAATTAAATACTCATGAAGTCATACTCATAGGGATTTGTTCCCTTCCTCTTGTCCACCCAATCTTTTCTGAGATACCCCAGTGACAGTCTCTTGGCCCAACACACAGTTGGCAGCTATCCCCAATTGTGGTTCCTTTATCTCTAGATCCCCACTCAGATCTTTACTCTTTTCTCTAAGAGTCTTCCAATTATTGCCCTCTGCTATTATCCTTGAGACAGAACTGCACAATGGAAGCTGATTATAAGTTAACTATATACCAAATTGATAATTTAACTATTACTGTTATTGTAAAATACTGTTTTTTACTGAATGCTGTTTTTTATTATAGTAAATCCTAGAGAATATATATAGTGGGTAGTTTGGCTGTCTAACCTTGGTTGACACCTCTTTGATGAAATGGCATCTGTTGCCACTGAATCACCCATCCTCATCTCAGCAGTGATGGTCTTTCCCATCCTGGCTAGGATTCTGTTGATGGACATCCTTGAGACCTCAAAATGGAAAGAGTTGGAAAACGTGTCCTTAACATTTTCCTATTGATCCAAGAAAACTAACCATATTTGGCTAGTGACCTGCTTAGGTAATAGGACTTATTACCCATTATGGAAGGTCACTCACCAACTAATTGATTTGTTAGTTGCAGGCAGCATCACTCGCCTCACAACTTGCTATTCATTCCCAATCATCAGTGATGAAACCCAACAAAACCAATTGGTACACCTGATAGTTAATCACCGTCAGATGCCCCTATTTTGTCAGCAACTCCACCCAATGAGATCTTAAGTATTTGTCTGGATCGATCCTCAATGGATATGACCAGAAGAATATCCCAAAATCCCCCAACTGTAGTTACTCTGAAACTTGGGCCAACTGATTTCTGATTCACTTCACCTTAGGGATTTTCCCTAAGCGATACCAGGTAATCTAGCAGGGTGAGAATATGGGCAAAAATTTTAACAATCACAAAATGAGCCATTTATTCGCTCTTACATCTTGGATGAGGACCCTATCCCAGTGTATCAAATTACCCCTGCTTACCTCAATTGCCCCCTACCATGATCTGCAGCTCTCAGGAGGAGGAAAAAGAACTTTTTAAATATGATAAAATTATATGCACCTGAAGAAGATATGGTGGGATATGTGGCCTCAGAAGTAAGAGTGACCAACTATCCCTCCCCTTCTATGATTCAAAGCATACCCAGAAGGTTTGTATTGGGATTTTCCATGGATTAGGTGAAAGCCTTGTCCATGGGAAGGATTGATACCTCCATATGAGAAGCATAAATCCCTAAGGCTTGATAAGTTCAAGAATGGGATTTGAATCTAAATTATTAGCAGATATACCAAATTCAGGGCTTTATATAAATTACTCCAAATTCAGGGAATCGTTACATCCCCATTCCTTGAGTCATGTGAAATGAGGTCTACATTGATCTGGTCACAAGGGTGGCGAGATCTGAGCAAGGTTCAAAGTAATGTGCAATCCAGAAGACCAGGAGAGATCCTACATGGATAGGGCCATGACAATCCTTGAGGCACCATGTCCCCATGCACCCTATAAAAAATCCCTTAATGTTAGTCTAATAAAGTTTTTATCAATAGGATATAATTCTATCTTATTTTTTATATAAGTTTAATATATTCTAATAATTGAAGTCTAATCCATCGTTGCACCCAGAGCTGCCCCTGTCCTCTTGGCTGACCCTAGCCCCATGCAGTCAGCAACCTTATTGTGTTCCCCAGCGTTAGCACCATTGAGCGCATCTGGCGGAAACCCAATAGTTTGGTTAATCCAGAGAAAGAATTTTTAGCAAGGCGTTGGCGTTTTCTGCTTTGAATAAAGCCCATTCTGGATACTTTTTGTTGACTACTACCCTTTCATCCCCTTTAAGGGAAATTCAGCACACCTATTTTTGTGGATACAGGAGTTTCTAAAATTTTATGGACAAAGACCTGGTCGACTACCTTAAACTGAGTTACTTTCCAGGTGGTATGGTTAGAAGAGGGGCTTCTCAAGGTATTCCCATGCTGAAAATCATGGGGTCAGTGGACTATCAAGTATGCATCTATCATTTGTCCAACCACTTCCAAGCTATTAAAAATTCTTATACCCCATTATTTTGGGTGTAGAGTGGTGGAGAAAGTTTGAGGTCAGGACTAATTTGAAAGAAAGAACCATATCCTTGTCTTTGACAAATGGCCACAAGTTTGTTGTTTCTTTGGCTAAAGCCCACTTTTAGTGCGAATTACCCCACTGACCCAATATTCACACTCTTAGTCTTGTCCCATTGCTATAGGCCTTTGTAGGAGGTTTCTTTACCGTCCTGTTTGGAGGGGTTGGAATTTTCGTTTGATGCAGCATCAGAAAATGCACTACTGGATTATTCAGAATTTGATTACAAGTTCAAGATCATGGTGGATCTGGTGTATATATCTTCCCCCATTTACCAATTGACTTTCCAGAAGGAAGCGGCATTATTGTGTGGGTTCAGTAGCAGTTAACCAAAGGTGCTATTTTTCAGTGTACCTCCCCTGTATGCTCCCCACTTCTCTTTGTGGAGAAGGCTGATGGTACTCTATGCCTGCGCATAGACTATAAGAACCTCAACAACGTCACTGTACCAGATCTTCATCCCATCCCTTTGGATTCTCAGATTGCGCGCTATGTGGAGAAGGCTAAAGTCTTTTCCAAGCTGGATTTCCCCAATGCGTTCAATCAGATTTGGATTAAAAAGGGACAAGAGTGGTTAACTGCATTCCATACCAGAAAAGGGATTTTTCAGTTTTAAATCATGCCCTTTGGGCTTAAGAATGTCAATGCTATCTTTCAATGCCGCATTGATGCAGCTTTGGGGGACTTGTTAGGGGTATGCATGGTTGCCTACATGGATAATATTCTGGTGTTTTCCCCTGATCATGAGTCCCATGCAGTACACCTTTAGCAAGTGGTTGGGAGGTTAAGGGCAGACTGCCTTACGCTAAAGATCAGTAGATGTGAATTTTTAAAGTCCCAGGTCACCTTCTTGGGCAACGTTGTGTTTGACCAAGGGCACATGATAACTCCAGACAAGGAGAAGGAAATTTAGAGAGTGGCTCACCCCCACTTCAATCAAGGAATTAAGGAGTTTTTGGGATTGTGTACATTCCTCAAGAAGTTTACGCCCAAATTTCCAAGGTGGCAGCGCCCTTGTATAAGGCTAGCGGTGTAAAGGTGCTTCAGTGATTCCTCGCGTTGGAGGATGCTTTCCAAGCAGTGAAGTGCACCCTGTTTTCCACGTCTGTCCTTCACCATATTGACCCTTCAAAAGAGTTCATTGTGTCTACTGATGCCTCCAACTTTTCCATAGCGGCAGCCTTGTTACAAGTAGGTGAAGATTGGATAGAGAATCTAATGGGATATTTTTATAGGAAAATGTCTCAGCCTGAGTTGAATTACGCCGTGTATGACAAAGAGTTTCTAGCAGTGGTGGAGGTACTAACTTATCGGCGTCATCACTTGCATGGCAATTCCCAAACTTTCTGTGTACTTACAGATCACCATGCCTTGCCGTACTACTGCGCTCCACATGTCCTAACTTCACAGCAGACCCGTTGGCATGAGACCCTTGTCCAATTCGCATTTTCTTATGAGTTCACCAAGGGTAAGGAGAATGGTTTGGCGTATTCTTTGAGCCACAACTCTGCGTTAGTCCCTTATCCAAACGAGGTAAAGGTTCATAACACCCTAAGATGATTCCGCTGGGTAAGATTGTATCTCAACCTCCCTCTTCCACAGCCATCACGCCAGTGCTTGCACCTCTGAAAAATGCGGAGGAATACAGTATGTTCAGAAAGGTAATCCTTTCTCAGCTGCTATCATCCAAATATACTATGATACCTGCTAAGAGCTCTCTGAATCAGGAGTATCTCACAGGGGTTATCATGTGAAGGATGAGATGGTGTGGTTTCAGGGGCGCCTTTGGATTCCTGCTGGACCACTTCGCCTGGAAATCATCCAGGACCATCATGATGGTATCACTGTTGGTCATCCTGGGAAAGCGAAGACCTTGAAGTTAATCTGACGCATCTACAATTGGAAGGGCTTATCTGCTCAGGTGGGACAGTATTGTAAAAAGTGCCTGATCTTCAATAAAATGAAACCAAATTGTCAACCTTTAGCAGGTTTGTTGGTGCCTGTCCAAAAAGCGGAAGGACTCTGGACTTCCCTATGTGTGGATTTCATTTTGGAATTACCTGTTTCTGATGGTTATGATGCAATCATGGTGGTGGTGGACCGTTTTACAAAGTTCGCCAACTTTATTCCTTGCAGTACAGCAATAACTGTGGCTTAGATGGCTAGTCTCCTCATCACTCAGGTCTTTGCGCTTATGGGGTTCCCCAAGAGATTATTAGTGACTTGGGACCCCAGTTCACTTCTGTCATTTGGGAAGAGTTATGTAAGATTCTTCAAATTTTCCCCTGCCGTTCAACAGCCTATCACCCCCAATCAGATGGGCAGACTGAACGAGTAAACCGGTGCTTGGAACAGTTCTTGCGGTGTTACACTGCCACGGATTATTATAATTGGGTTCCTCACCTTCCTATGGCCCAATTTTCCTACAACAGCACTTTACATTCTTCAATCAGTTGTTCCCCATTTTTTGCCAACCATGAGTTTAACCCCAGCCTTTAACGTGGAACCCAGATGTGGATCTAAAGTTGAAGCAGTGGTGGACTTTGCCAAGACTATTAAGAAAGTACACAAAGGGGTTTCCACAAGTTTGAAGGCAGCTATTAAAGAATATAAAGAGAATGCAGATGGCAAGCGACAAGTGGGTCCAGTGTATAAACAAGGGGATATTGTGATGCTTAATACTTGTAACATCCCTATCAAGCGGCCACGAGGAAAACCTGGGTCCAAAGAGGATTGGGTTCTTACCACGTGGTTAGAAAGGTAAACCATGCCTCATACCAGTTAGATTTCCCTCTTTTTTCGGATTTTTTTTCCATCTTTCATGAGAGAAAATTGCCGTTGTTTTAGTGCCCCCACCAGAGTCTCCAGAGGCTTATCTTGTAGATGGGGTACCATAGTGGGAAGTGGAGAAAATAGTAGACTCCTACAGAGTAAATAGAAGACTTGAGTACCTGGTATCTTAGAAGGGATTTGATGCAGCGAAGAACAGTTGGGTACCATCGCACAGCTGTGCGCATGCCAAAGAGCTAATTGAAGCATTCCACAAGAATTTCCCTGAGGCTGCAGGGTCGAAGTCCAAGCCAGCCGTCGCTGCTATGAAGTTGGCCCCCACCCATAAACACTTTTCCTAGAAAACGCCCCTGGAGGGGGGTGAATCCCAAGAAGGAGGAGAGGGTAATGTCATGGTTAAATGACCTGATAGTAGGCACCAACTCCAAGGATAAGGCTGGGCGGCAGGAGGTCCAGAAGGTGAAACTTCAAACCTTTCCTGATCTCAAGCACACCTTGGACCAACGCTGGGTATAAGCCAAAAAATGCCCAGGTTGGTACAAGTGAGGTGCAAAACGCCCAGCCCCTGGTCTCAGCTCAGGCGTTAAACGGACAAGCTATATTTTAAATGATGATGGTACTATTTGGTTAATTGGAAAACAGGGGTTTAAAACCTGTTCCATTTACAAAATCACACGTTTGGGTAGGTTACAACTTCAATCAATTACTTGAGTGAAGTTGGTTTAGGAGTATGCTACCCTTTCAAATGGATGTGTGAAACTATTGGTGCTTCAAGATTTGTGTTTACTTCCGCAGATCCAGAATTACCCCAAAGATGTTTAGTTATGTTTCTTTGTGACCAACTTTCCTCGTTAGGTGACTTTTCAAAATAAACTTTCCCGTTTTTTACATCTTATTTATGGTTCCTTAGGCTAACCTGGGTGCGGACCTCTTTGAGGAGGTCTCCTAATACGTTGGCCACTATATTCTATTACAGATAAAAAAGTTTTGGGTGCACTGTTGGGCCACTCAGGTCCCCTCCAGATCGAGGCTCCCAAGACTCGTAGCACCAATTTACATTTGGTTATGGACTCCCCTTTGGTGTCCACACAAGTTTCTTTTGTTTTTCGCTTACCTGATATTGTATACCACGCTGTACACCCTTGCCTTGGACCCCTTCTATTCTGACACCATATGCGGTGTCTTGTTTCCCATTCTCTTAATGGATAGTTCCAGGAGGTGTGGGTTTGCATCCCACATCACCTCTCAGGGAACGAGAAAGTTACAGACACTCTTAACACCAACCGTCTGTCACAATGTCTTAAAGAGGCAGATTGTGGCATTAGAAAAATCTCACTAAATTTTCCTCTGATTAATGATTTTCTTGCAAACACCTAAAACATGACCTCCTTGCTTAATATACTGACAACACCCTGTGGTAATGATGGTATTTTCATTATTCTTTGTGATACTGGAATCTCAATATTGTTTTGTACCCACCATTTAAAACATCCTACGCTCTCAACCTCTCCCTGAAGGGATTTTTTTCCTTCCCTGTTTTGGGACCTACTGAGGCTGACATTCTTCAAAATGCCCTTGAGCAACTTTGACTCTAGGCTCACTTTCTAACTGTTAGAATCAGGGGATCCCAAGTTTGAATTGAGAGCACTGTACAGTTACCATGGATCTACCTGAAGCACCAAGCAACTAGGAAGATAATGGCTCCTAAGCTCTCTATCTAATGAATGGTCATTCATTTCAGCAGGAGTACATTGGCCGCAATGCACGCCATGATGCTCCATTTTTAAAAATTAGAAAACTAGAAAGTTCAGAAAGGTAATGTTCTTATGTTAAAAATCTTGGTGAAGGGAAAGAGCAAAATCAAGTACCCTCACAAGTAATGGCAGTGGTCTTGATAAAGGGTATAACATTTAAAGGTTTCTGTACTTTTTCTCGTTGCTGAATCCTCTACTTAGGTTGAAAGATCTCTACAGTTTATGCTTGGGATGAGAGAATAGAATAAATAAAAGGTCACAAGGATTAAAGTGTTATAAATTATGGGGCACTCCATGATTGGCTGCTCACTAATGAAGTAATAAAACCTTTATTAAATATTCCATATTGAGATGAACTCCACTTAAAGCAGCACATAGTTAAATAATATAAAAATTGTAAAAGGGATATTGGCAAAATACATAAAAGGAAGAGCCAAGATTGACAGAAGGAAATTAAGATTCATGGCAAAATATGAGAATTGTACCATAAAAATAAATAAAATGGATTTTGAGATTTGGGGGTGTGGGGACATTTAGAGAAAGGGTAGCAGTATGAAAGAACTTACTTGGAGTAAAAGTGCCATTTTGGTGATGTAGCTGAGTGATTCCTCTGCATAAGAGCCTTTTTTTCAACGTACAACCCACTAGGCAAGCTGGGAACAGGAATATTCATATAACAAAAAGGTTGTCATCCTGGGAAAACCTTAAATTACACTTTAATATTTTTCAAAATAAACAAGGGTGAACTGTTGGGACTATACTCTTTCATAGAAAATTCATCCTAGATGGGATACTGCAATGTCACAATGGAGCATCAATTGGGAGAGAAACAGAAAAATTAGTTACTTTAACCTGAAAACAAGTGTAATAGGAGGATGCTTGACAAGAAGTGGATGGCCAGGGGCAAAAAAAGATTATGGATGAGGGTAAAAAGTTGGAAGCCTCATCATTAGGTGACAGACCTAAAGCAACCAGCAACATCTAAGGGAGAGTAAAACATGCTGCATGAGGTGTAGGAGTAAAATACTCCGTGGGACATGCATGTACCCTGCCGCTCAAACCAGAATACCATCTGGAGGCAACCGTAGTTCAGGTTCTGTAACCAGGAATTGTACTACCCTGAGATTGGAACCAACACATAGAAAGCAGATTCTCATAGAAAATGGCTGTAAAAATGCATAAGGAGACTTGTAAGCCAACAAACAAACCCACGCATGTGAGGAATGTTCTAGGTGAAAAAGAAGGGAGACACAGTGTGATGCACACTGTACTTCAGCAGAAATAAAAATTTACTGGTCTATTAAGTTAGGACAGGGGAGCCCAAGTTTTCATTCATGAGCATTACACAGTTCCTGTGGAACCACTAGAGGCACCAAGCAACTTAATAGATTATAGTTACTAAGCCCTCTATATAATGAAGGATGTTGCAGATGAGACTGCGAGTGGTGCTACTGGTCAGTCATTGACCAGTGGAATTAGTGCAAAAAAACCACAAACTGGTGGCGGTACTGGCTACCAGGCCATCATTAATGGGGTCAATCAAGGACTTTTATAGTCGAGGGTGAGCTAAATAATTTTCAATCTAATTGTGGTGATGTCATGTGAAATAAAAATCGCCTGCCAAGCCCAAAGAATCTTATGTGTGGAAAACAACGCCACCCAAGATTTCATATCAAAATTGGCCCCCTTTTATACCTTCAGTGGTTTAAGTTAATTTTCATTTCACTGATGATGCTCCAATGAGAGAACGAAATTTCACCGGCAAAGGTGTCTGAAGCTTAAGTGAATATAAACAAAATGGGTAGATATCTAATTTCCAGATTGACTAAAGCCATAATGAAAAGTGCATCATGGGAGTCTCATCACTCAAACCCAGTGTTGAGATGCATATCATTGGATTTTGCAATCAACTAATATCAAAAACAAGTACAATGAGCCAAAATTTAGTAGTGGGAGCTAGCACAAAGGCCCCTGAACATCCATGTTCAGGGGTAACTGCTGTGAGACAGATCTCATGCATACATAAATTAGTGAAAATGAAAACTTTTCTCTCTCGTTGCAATCACTTTTGCAACTTATACAATTCAAGTATGAATTTAGTTTGATAATCTCACAGAGGAGATTAGTTTGCGCCCATGTCAGGGAGCAGTTGGGCAAGTAAGGTAAAAGGCACAGGTGGTAGGCCCGCGACTTCCAAGATTCCAAATGCCCCAGAGAAACCGGTGGATTGGATAAAAATAAAAAAATGGCGGTTACTATTTCTCCAGAAATCCTCAATTGGCAGACGCGATGTAACCAATACATCAACACGCCACACTCTCAACCACTCTCGTTGGTGGAATACAGAGTCTGGGTGTTCCTGGATATTCAACAAACAGCATTGTGGGAAAAGTTTTTTGGGGATATGCACACTTATTTCCTGACTGCAGTGTACATCGCACCTCACTCCATGTCACGCAGTTGTCTGAATCTCGGTTTCAAAAACAAGGAGGCAGCAGATGAAGCTGCTGTGATACATGTTGTGATTGACCTCCCCATAGGGCAGCGGGTCATCAAAACCAAGTGCACCAGATGGACAAAATCCAACCAGATTTTCCTCACGTTTGACTTTTTGCCCACTATGGTCAAGCGTGCCATTCTGGATCAGCACCTAAAAGCAGGTCTCACCATATATGGCGAAATACAATCCTTCAAGATGCAACGCTTTATGCTGATGCCACACCTGTGCACTGGAAAAGCCATTGCAGTTCTGACCCCAACCGAGGAGACTGCGAAGGACTTAACCCAGATCCTTCACTCCACTTTTATTAATATTAAAGGGCATACCACCCACCCTTTCCGGGTAACTGTGGACAGCGCACCCCCCATCTTCACCCACTGTGATGCATTCAGCCATAAGGCACACGCATGCCCCACCAAGGAGGGCATCACATTCCAAGAGCACCCCTCAGTGGCCATGACCAACGGGGAGGCTCACTATGAACCAACCACCAGTACCAAAGAGGCCTTCCTGTGGGGAGCACAAGGCTGATACTTACTAGTAAAGTCTGTCTCCCCTCAAGAGTGAAAGAAGGCCAAACAGGCCTGCCGGGCCACAGCCAAGGAAGTGGCCAAGGTCGCCTCCACTATCCCACACTCCCAACGCCAGGAGGACATTTAACCTTTGTGGCGGAAGCAACTTGGGAATCCCTAAACCAATCAGATTGAGATTCCCAAGCCAATTGGGCCACCCAATCTGAGGATCCAATGGGTGACTCGATCTCACCCAACCTTTGCAATCAAGCCCTAATAGGAACCAATTTGGTCTCCAACCTACTTGAAAATTTTTTTTGACCCAAATGTTGGTGCACCAAACTTGTCCACACCACAAAAAATTTGTTTGATAGCGGGGAAACCAAAAGTGAAGGCAAAAGCCAACGCAAACCTGTCTGCTAAAATTAAAAACTTCCAATAGCATTGCTGTAAACACCCATGCCGCGGTGAAGGCCTGTGGGGATCCAGAGAAGGCTGGTGGGCCTGAGTGCCCACCTCCTCACACCTAAGGTGTGATGGGGGAAGTCTTCACTTTAGGGACGTTGAACATCGCTGGACTCAAGGCCTCACCGTCCTGGGCTAGGAAACTGAGTTTTTTACAAAAAATTTACCCGTGGACATTCTGGCCATCCAGGAGTCCCACTGTCCATGAGGTTCCAAGGATACATGGAAAACAATGCTCCTCCCTTCCCTTTCCTTCTGGTCTGAGCACTGTGGGGTGCTTGTTTAGAAAAACAATTTTTTAAAATTTTTTTCATCAGAATCCTTCCTTGATGGCTGAGTCCTCATTGTCACATTTTTGTGGGCTGACATGGCACACGCTATCATCAACAGTTATGCCCCAACCTGTGCATGAGAACGTTGGGAATTTTTCTCATTAGTCATATCCCTTCCATTACCCCCTGACCCTTTTGTAGTTGGCAACATGAACTGTTGGTTAAACACATCCATGAACCACTGGCCTTCCTCGTCCCACGCCCCCAGGGTCATGTAGAACTTCGCGTTCTAGAGGCCACCCTTAGGTTGGTAGACGCGTTGCTGCGGCAAGCTTCACTTCTCAAGAACATGACATGCCCCCATGTCCACAATGGCCAATTAAGGTCCATGTCCTGCATCGACCTTATCCTCATGCCGGTGTAATTTTGATCCCATATTTCCCACTTCCACACATCAAAAATTGATTTCTCTGATCACCAGCTGCTCTCAATAACCTACCACTTACCCATCACAGTGGCTAGGGCTCCGCATTGGTGCAAACTCCGCCCACCCAAACTCGCGTTGCCAGGATTTTCCACATGGGTGGAATCAGTGACTTTGGCAAAAGAGTTTATTACACAATTTTGTGCGGACCCAATTTCCACATGGTCAGCCTTCAAAGTGGATATCATCCGCCATGCTTGCCACCTCTCCTCCCAGCACTCATGAGCTACATTGGCTGTCATCTTGCGCGCTCTGGCAGAGTTGGCACACCTGGAGTCCAACATCCCAGCCACGGGCTACAGCCCTGCATGGGGCTGGAAGTGGGCAGAGGCAGCCGCCTACCTCAACACGCTTGAAAGGCAACACAAAAATTGGGCTGTGTTCAGTACAGGGCCAAACACATTACAAAGGGTGGCATGTGCTCCGCTTATTTTTTAAAAAAATTCTTCACACCACGCCAGAGCGTGGCCTGCACACAGGTGAAGAGGTCAGATGATTCCGTCATGAATACGCTGGCTTAAGTGGCAATTAATATACAAAAGTATTACTCCAAGTTGTACCAATCCAATTCAGCTAGCTGAAATGGCGAAATTTCTCGATAGCACTCACATCCACACCATTTCCTGATACCTGGAGTTAATGAATTTGATTACTCCAGACAAACTCTGGTCTGCCATCCGCGGTGCACCAAATCAGAAATGCCCAGGCCCTGATGGCATTCTGTATGAGTTCTATAAAAAGTAATTCATATATCTATCCCCACTGCTGCTTGCCTCCCTTAACCAGAGCCTTCTGGATACGCGCCTTCTACCAGGAGGGAAAGAGACCTACATTATTATGCTATTCAAGAAAGCGGATAAGCTAGACCTAGCTAACTAGCGCCCCATTTCTCTAACTAACATGGATACAAAAATTTCTAATAAAATCATGGCTAACCGTCTAGGGATTTTAGCCTCTGCCACCATCTCCCCAGAACAATTCGGTTTCATACCCAGAAGGTCAATTTGGGAAGCGTGAACACTGTGGCCAACGCTTGTCAGTCCACGGCCTCTGGTGCACTTGTGTTTTTAGACCAACAGAAGGCCTATGATAGAGTAAAATGGGAATACCTCAGGGCCTGCCTCCACCAATTCCGCTTGACCCTCGCTTCATCAGCTGGGTGATGATGCTTACAGAATCTGCAACAATGGCAGTGCGTGGCCCTGGCTTCCTCACGGAAGTAGTCCGCCCTCAAAGGGGCCTACGCCAAGGGGACTCCCTTAGCCCACTCTTATATAACTACAGCCTTGACCCACTACTTTGAAACGTGAATGCCCGCCTCACTGGGGTCCATGTACCAGGTCAAGCCCCAGTCAAGATGATGGCATTTGCAGATGATTGTGTGGTCAGGGTGTATAATAATCAAGATGCACGCGCGCTTGAAGCTCTCATCCAGGAGTATTCCCGGGTAAATAATGCTGCACTGAACGCCTCCAAAACTGAAATCATCCTCCTTGGTCAGTATCAAACCTGCTGGGCCCCAGTTACCAGTGCCCAGCCTGACCCATCTGCTCGCACACATGCTCGCCTTCCCTGCCAACCCCACACCGCCCCACTGGTGCTCCCCTTCATGCCACGCTCTACCATAGGGCCTGTCCGCCATCTGGGCGTGTGGGTGGAGGCATGCGGGTATGCCTCAGCAGTAATGGAAAGTCATATTCTAGACAACGTGACGAAGCGCATCACCTCCCTCAGAGCCCACCCTACTTCCCTTACTGGCAGGGTTGTTTTAGCCAACTCTATGCTCCTCTCCAAAGTCTGGTTTGGAGCCCACGCCATCACCTTCTCCTCGGGTTTTTTAAAATCTATGTATGCCCTTCTACAAGGGTGGCTCTGGTCAGGCTGCCCACCGCCAGTACAGCTTGAGGTCATGTTTGGCCCTCATCATCATGGTGGCATGGGACTGCTCGACTTTAAAGCCCATGCTGCCACAATCCTGGGCACCTGGATTGCGGCCATCACCGCTCCTACGCTCCCCTCCCAACACTGGTCCCGCGCAGCCCGCTCCAACTTCTCCCGCGCCCTGGGCCTAACCAATCCGTCAAACCCCCACTCCCTGATGAAATACCTGGCTTCCCACCCATTGGCCACAGGTCCTCATGGTACTAAACCCCACTTCAAACGAATCCTCCTCTCCATGTGGAGCGCTGAGTGGAGAATCTGAATTTGTGGACACACAGCCCAGAGAGGCCGCCCCTCTCCTCGGTTCGCACAGGAGGTACAAGGGCTATCCATTCAAGACAGCTTGATCCCCACACGGCCTCATGTCCTATCCAGGGTGGACTACCTGGACATGATGGACATCCCTTATTCCCTTGAGACCCAGAAGACTTTTTGGAAATATGCACACCACCCCCTGTTGCTGCCTCATATCCGTTCCCATGTGTGAGGCTGCCTGAGGTGGGTGTACCATATGGCTGAGCGCTCCAACGCTTTACATTCACCTTGCGTTGTGTGTGTCCAGTATGGAACGCTATTCCACCGCCTTGAGAAGTGCCCTACCTCTAATGAGATATGGCGCGAAGCTCAACGTCTGCTTGGCCAGGATCAGGCTCATTCCTTTAGTTTGTCTAGGGATATGTTTGCTTTATCTATTGTCTCCCCTCTTCCACCCTATCTCCATGCTCTGGTGGTCGCAATCGCCATGTGGACTATCCACACGATTGTCTTGGATGACATCGCAGGCTCCACCCCCACACTCCCAGAAGCAGTCCACAGATTCTGGTCCCATTTGGTGGACCACTTTCAAGCGTAGATGTTTGGGCACCTCCCACCGCGTCGCCATCAGCTGGTCTCCTCCTGGTTCCCAGTTTGGTTCATCAACTCAGACCCCTTCCTCCACATGTGTTCAATTGTGGTTACAGCCCCTTTACATGTTTCCCCCTCCTCCCCATAGTGGCGATTCCGCTGGCAACAGGAGATAGAATCGCTTCTCTGGGGTGCCTTCCTGTTACTGAGTTTCGTTTTCTTTCATGTTTACTTTTGGAAGTGTCCATCCCCTGGTCAGCCTTCCATGCAATAAATTTAAATTAGTGAAAATGGATGAACAGACCAAAGCAGCAGTTAGATGCTGTCTGACTAGAGGATCCTGAGAAATCTAAATTAAACCCTAAACAACAAATAAATTACAATTATCTATTCATTGATATCTCGAATTTACTCATGAAAAATATAAGTTTTCACATTTTATCTTAAGAAACAATTTTTCTACAGAATATTTAAATCTAAAACTTGTTTAAGTACGCTGACCAGGAGATGGACAATACCAAAACCAAAACTCAACAAAACAAACCAAAGTATGAATCAACTGCCCAAAATGAGCAGTGAGATACACAAAAAATGATAAAAATAACCTACCAGGTGGCACAGCAGTGAGCCGCTTATCTCACCATGGTGGAGGGGAGATCAGGCAGATTATTAATTTTGGCTTCAGCATTGAAGAGGCAGACCAATGCTGAGAGCAAGGGGGTTGGCGCAACCATGGGATGAGGGTTGAGGTGAAATAGATAATTGTTGAGTTCTTTACTGTAATTATGGGCCTGGAGCATAGCCTCTACAACATTAGCAACCTGGTGTTTAGCTTGGATGTGGAAGTTAGGAATCTAGGAAAATTTTGCAATGTTGGCTCTGGTGATGCGTTTGGTTTGGAAAAATCTGCCAGTTCAGTGACCTGCTTGACAGCGGTAGTGGAAGCTTCATTGAAGCTTTTGATTACATCTTTTATGATAGCAGAAGATTGGGAGGGAATCTGGTGAAATGCATACCTTCTTTAAATTCAGCAACAGGTTGTGCCACAGCTTCACAGAGATGGTGACTTTTGGGTGTGACCACTGCAGCCTCAGCTAGCTGATTGTCACCCAGGAAAAGGGTAGTGGTGAGTTTGGGGTCAAATTTTTATGGCGGGAGTGGGGCATCAAAGTATGAATTCAGGTAAGATTCTATAATAATTGGAAAGTCTAGGTGGGACAATTTCACCAAATTTGTTCACTTCATCCAATAAGTCCCAGGGATTTTGGTTGAGTAGGATTGATTCGGTGAAATATGGCTTGGATTTAATAAAACTTTTGGGGCGGGAAATTAGTTGGATTAATTTGGGTCCAAACCTGCGCCTGATTGGTTGGCATGGGTGTAAATTGGCCAGCCTGGGCATGGGTTTCTAGATTTTGCTTCAGATTCAATGAGCGCACAGCCTGTGGGGGTGGGAGCATCCAAAAGCCCCATTTAAACGCTGTTGGTGTGGCCTCAAGGGTGGGGTTTTCAGTTTTTGCATTGTTTGAACTGTATTGACATGCCTTTTGTAATGGGCCAATTAATGGCATAGGGGGCAAACTGTGCAGCCGTTGTTGATTTGAGCCCAAAAGAAGTGGTCTGGTGCAGATGGGATTTAAGCACGCGGTGGTATGTGCAGGGCTATGGTTGGCTGGTGAGGGGTAATGGTGACCATTGCCTGAGGTGCCACTAGGTGCTCAGCAACACTTGGGATAAGGAATTAAAGGATGGGGTTTGTGCCATAAGTGGACAGCCCTGACATCAACTCCTAATAGAGTGTTTGAGTGGGAAGGTGGGAGGGAAAGTTTGTAAAGGTCATGAAAAGTGTGGTACTATTGGGGGAGGTGTGTACGGGTGGTGGTAATGGGTGTGTTTTTGTAAATCAAGGGCGTTACTGCTGCAGCGGCTGCAACCTCTTCAATAGTTAACCAAATATCAAAATAGCCCTTGTAAGGGTGAAGTCAATAAACCCGCTGGTGCAAAGGTGGCCGTTGCAAGATCAAGTATTGCTCTGTCAGTATAAAGGAAGAGATATCTGTACTCAATGCAGAGGCAAAAGCGAATATTGGATCAGGGAGGGCTAGGTGTGGGGTGGGTTGTGTGGACTCATGTGAGGTTCAGTGCTAGGTCTTTTGGAGGGACAAAATGTCCAGTTGCATTTAGCGGACTGGATAATCCAGTCCGCATGCATTTGCCTGCTGGGCAGTAAACGCTATTGGGTGGAGCACCATTGCCCCACACTGAGGCAGCAGGTGGTGGATTCTAGGACATGAGATGGAAAAATTGGTTCAGTGAGGTGGTGGTGGAAAATTAATTGTTTATTTCAAAATATTCTCAAAAGTGATGTTGAATGGAAAGAAAAGTTTTTATTACAGAATATAAAGTTTATCTTGTTTATTGCACTTTTGTGGTATAAAGTGTAGTAATCTTCATTAACCAATCTGGGATTGACAAATTTGCAAGAAAACTCTATTTTGAGAATTTAGTTGGTGTTGATAACTCCAAGGAAGAAGTTGGTAAGGTTCCCATTGAGTCATGAAGGCCAACATATGTCAAAAGTATTTAAAATTGTCAAGAAGTTCTCCAAGGGCTCGGACAAGTTAACCAAGCTATCAATGCACCAAGGTATCATCTGATAAGGAAATACTTAGTGAGAGCAATTGTGATGTTTGTTAAGGATATTTGGTGCCTAATATGCGCGGAGTAAATCCCCTGAGAAGTGAGTCAGCCTCTTAAAGTTAAGTGAGCCAAGGTTAGCGCGCTGACTTTGGTGTTCACTATAGGGGTGGCACCATCAGGCCCTAGTGATGATCATTTTAGTTCTTCTGGGAAAATCAATAACGATGTGGATATAGAGGTGTATTGCAAAGAGGGTGAAGAGAATTTCTCTGAACTCCTGGTGAGTGAGGAGGATACCATCTGTACTAAACTCTTTAGCTTGTAATTTAAAGTGCAAAATTTGTGTACCAATATTGAGCGTGCTAAGAAGACCTCTAGACGAGCTAGAATTGCCTCACTACCCATAATGAGAGGACCATCACTATTTATCAAAATAAATCTTACTTTGTAAGAATATTGAGGAGAGATTTGCATTCCTTGAGAAAGAGAATGATGAAACCATCACCACTCTTGATGAGTATGGAGAGCTTTTGGAGCAGCATGACAACATGTTGTTAGCGATGGACAAGGTTATTGAAGATTGGAAGATACTAATGAACACTGTACCAGAGCCTACATCTACCCAACCTATCACTCAAATGGAGGCACTTGCATTAAGCGCTCAAAAATGTGCAACCCTAATGGTCAGAACTTGTACTCAGCCAACTTTGATGCACGCTGATCCTGTAGAAAAGGATCCAAACTTTAAATCATGATATAAGACCATGTACACACCTGGAGAGGGGACAGTTTCTGGTTTCCTTCAAATGTAAAAAAATAGCATGGATGGTGCTAGTGATCGCCTGAAGGCCTGCCACGTACAAGAGTGCATAAGCCACAAAGCTAAAGAGTTCTTAAGCACGAGCTTAAAACCTGCATTATCTTGGACTGAAGTCAAGAACTTCTTAATCTTCGAGTTTTGTAAACAGGATGTCCAGATTATGAGCAAGAGTTCCTGTTGATGAAGATGGGCAAAAATGAGTTAATCATGAATTCTTCTTCTCATTTCTATCTTAATCCCAGAATTTATAGACAACAAGGACAATGGATCTGAATACCACAAAAACCGTTTTGTTAAGCTCCCTGGAGAACCAAAATCTGACATGCACATGACTTTGACGGTCAAGAGCGCAATGTCCCTTAAAGAGCTTAAAGAGGCGCTACTTGACGTACAAGGGATTTACAAATCTGTGTTTAAGAGCATGGTACCTACACCACCCCCTTGACAAGTCAATAAGGCCGTTTATGTTGCCAATGGTAAGGTTGAAAAGCCCAAGGAGAAGAGCAACAAACCCCCTGAGTGCTTGCCACGTAAAGAATTTAAGGCCCATAAGTTTCACCAACCTGGGCACTTTGCTTGATCTTATCCATTAATTGCAGCTGAAAACAAGTAGAAAACCCCTAAAGAAATACACCCAATACCGTGAATAGGGTGAATCTCCACACTGAGGGTGAGAAAGACCATAAAGATGAGAACTTGGCTAGTATGACCTTAAACCTATGGGTCATCAGGTCTTGTCTCCCGCAAGGGGAATGAGAGGCATATCGCCTGCCCTGGCTGGTGCATACAAGCTGCCAAGTACTTAAACAGGGCGGGCATATGTCAGTTTAGGGGTAGTGAAATCTATACACAATCACGGTTGGACCCACATTTGGTGGTGCTTAGGTTCACGCAGCCCTAGTGCGGTGGAGCGCAGTACCTCAGGCCTTCATCCCGCAAAGTTGCCTGCACTAGGAGACCCTCAGGGCTTTTAAAAACTCAAATCCTTGGGTAGTGCGGGTTACCATGTGTTAGGGGCTCTTAGCACAGTTACTGTACCAGCTAGGTTAAGAGTTCATGGTGCTGACAGATCTTTATTCTAAAATACCTATTTGGCATAAGAAAATAAGACTAACCAAGTTTTCAATTTCATTGAGGAAGGAGAGCAGTTGGTTGCATCTACCTTCAAGAATGTGGTACCAGATGGTGAAGACACTACCAAGGCCAATATAAAATGCTGTTACTTTTAAGAAATTTGAGGACTCTGCCAATGTCTTCCTGGCCACTGAAAACCACTTTGGCAAATGAGTAAAAAGTGAAGGTTATTATCTAGAAGGTGAGCTTACTTGCAGTACTGGACACTGGGGCTCCAGTGAACATTATCTTCTCCAAACTTTGAAAAAGCTCAAGTTAATGTCTGACATTAACTACAGTGTGAAATACCATACCACAGGACCTGTTAAAACCCATGCCTTAAGAGCTTATTATGCTTTACATTTACGATTTGAGCGCATGGTCCTAATGGCACTTGCAGTAGTATTGGACAATGACTACTAAGACTTACTGATCGGGACACATCTTATTCTGGAGTTTGGGGTGAAGATTGACTTTAGTACAAGCACGGTTAGCATTCTGAGCTACCAACTCCCCCTGGTGCTCAAAGATGAGGACGTTAAACCTCAAAAACGGCTTACTTGCTTGGTCAAAGCAGACACTATATCTATCTTTTTAACACTAGGTGGTCCCAACCTACAGATGGGATACTCAGATCTTAGACACTATATCTATCCAATTAATTACACCTTAATGGAGAAGGGTGTAAAACAACTACCGCCTACAGTGAGCGATGAAAAAGGACTCCCCTTGAGTGAAAAGTGAAAGCATAGAAATTCGACCAGGGGAACAAAGAAGAATGACCATGTCAACCAGCGTTATGATTCCTCCTGGCATAATAATGAAAGTGCACAGTCAAGATGGAAGCTGAGAAAAGAGACTAGAGTATTGATAGGCTTCTATGACACCATTTAATCTGAAGAGCTGAACATTGTCCTGGGGACCATTACAAACAAACTGATCATAGTTGAGAAAGGACAAGTTGTGGCTTGGTCCACCTGACCAGTTGCCAAGATATCAAGTCCATCCCCGCAGTAAGAGGTTTTGACGAGCTCAGGTTTGAGGATATAACCTCAAGCAGCAGAAAGAGTTGGACTAACTTTTGGACCAGTTCAATGACATCTTCAGCATCGGCCCTAATGAATATGGCCTGTGCAAAGGGGAGGTCCATAAAATGGACACCAGCTCAGCTATCCCCTTCAAGTCAAACCTTACCACCGTTCAAAGACAGAAGATGCGTTCATCACATAAGAGCTCAATCAGTTAGCCAAAGATGGACTAATCCATCCATTTAAGAGCCCATGGGCATCTTCTTTGTTGTTTAAACTCAAGAAGGATGGGACCCACAGGGTTGTCATGGATTACCACCATTTAAATGAGATTACCAAGAAGGACTTGTATTTGCTGACATGCATTGATGACGCTTTGAAGCATCTAGCCATCTTGAAATACTTTTTGGCCATGGACCTAGCCAGTGGCTGCTTGCAGATTGAGCTCTCCCCCAAGGACTAGGAGAAATACGCCTTGCTCAGCAGCCAATTGTTGTTTGAACCCACGAGGATGCCACAGGGGCTCTGTAACGCCCCTTTAACCTTCCAACAAGCGATGGATTGCAGCTTCTGCGATCTTAAATTATTGAGTGTATCATTATACCTCAGTGACATCAGTTTACAGCCGCACGTTTTAGGAACATTTGCAGCACCTCTTGGAGGACTTCAAGAAGCTGCGCTCTTCCAACTTGAAGCAGAATAAAACCAAATGTTATTTCCTCAGTGACAACTCGAATTACTGGGGCACAAGTTAGCCCCACTGGAATTAAGCCTCAGGATGGGAAAGTAAACGTGACTGTGGCAATGAAGCAGCCAAAGAGTATGAGAGACGCTTGAGTGTTCCTTGAGATTGTTGAGTACTAAATGAAGTTCACCCCTCATTTTGCAGACTTGGCGGCGCCCCTTACCTAACTTCTGACTAAATAGACGAAGTTTAAGTGGAGCCTGGAGCAGGAGTAGGCATTTACGGTTTTGTAGTCACAATTGGTAGAATTACCAATCTTGGCATACATGGACTTCAATATGACCTTCAACTTGTACACTGACGCCAGTGATGTAAGATTTGATGCAATCTTGGCACAACTAGAGGAAAAGGGAGTAAAATCCTCTTATTGAGTATCATTTTAAGTGATTAGAAAAGCAGAAAATAATTACATAATTTGTAAATTCAAATAAAAATGCCTTGAAATAATCAGAGCAGTCAAGCACTTTAGGCCCTACCTTTATTGATTACATTTCAAAGGCGTCACAGATCATAGGTCGCTCAGTTGGATAATAAACATGAAGGATCCAGATGGACACCTTTCCCGGTGGGCTGCCCTCCTGCAAGGGCATAATTTTTAGATTATACATTCAACAGGAGATAAACATCTCAACATGGATGGTTTATCAAGATTGCCAGTATTCCACCTACAAGCACCCAAAAGAAATCGCTTGTACAACCTGATTAGACTGCCTGAAGAGGCATGGCAGGATGAGACAGAAAAGGTCAAGAGCGTCCTGCGCAGATGTACTGAAGACACGCAGAGTTCAATGAAATTCTTCATAAGAAAGTTTAACTTGTACCCTTACATACAACCCAGTGATTGCATGGAGATAGTGTTGGAGGCTAATAAGCATGTGGGACATAGATGATTCCAGAATACGTTGGCTTACCTTAGGAGAAATTTTACTGGGAATGCATGTCTGACTAAGTACGCCAAGCATACAATATGTGTACCTTGCACCAGTTTTTGCTTGTTGGAAAATAGATTCTAGTTTACGCCCATTCTACCCTCTGCACCGATCAAAAAAATGTCTTTTTTTGACGTGGTGGGACCGTTGCAACAGCATCCAGCGCCAAGTTCATTCTGGTGGCAATTGGCTACTTCACAAAGCAGTTCTGTTGTTTTTTGGTGGTATTAAATATATCCGCCAAGCTGGTTGCACAGGATAATTACCACTAAGCAACGGAAGTGACAATATGCAGATCTCCAATACTTGATATAAGTTTTTATAAAATATGGAGTTATTGCCCTGACTGACATATTTATTTTATCTTAAATCACATACTATCTCTGCAAACTACTAAAAACCTCCTCCTTCTAATACTTCTGCGCAACTCTTATCCTCAGTATTCTTAGCCAATTTTACCCTTCTGCTTAGTAATCTCCTACCCATTACATTTTAGGAGTTTTTGTTCTATCTTGAGGTTTTGACAAAGTTCCCTTAATCTACCAAACTATTGGTATTATGATTTAAATTTTAAATTTATTGTGGGGAAGGCCGACCATGGGACGGACACTTCCAAATATGACTCAGGAAAGATAAACTTAGTACCAGGGGGGGCACCCCAGAGAAGCGATGCTATCTCTTGTTGCCAGCGGGAACGCCACTTATGGGGAGGGGGAGGGAACGTGTGAAGGGGCCGTAGCCACTATTGAGCACGTGTGGAGGAAGGGGTCTGATTGATGAACCAGACTGGGAACCAGGAGGAGACCAGCTGTCGGTGACGCGGTGGGAGATATCCAAACATCCACGCTTGAAAGTGGTCCACCAAATGAGACCGGAATCTGTGGACAGCTTCAGGGAGGGTGGGGATGGAGCCAGAGATGGCATCCAAGACAATCGTGTGGATAGTCCACATGGCGATTGCAACCACCAGAGCACGGAGGGAGGGTGGAAGGGGGAGGCCATTGATGAAGCAAACATATCTCTTGACAGACTGAAGGGATGCGTTTGATCCTGGCCTAGCAGACGTTGGATTTCGCGCCATATCAATTTAGAGGTGGGGCACTTCTCCAGGCGGTGGAACAGCGTTCCATACTGGCCACACACGACACAGGATGAGTGTAAAGCGTTAGAGCGCTCAGCTGTACGATACACCCGCCTCAGGCAGCGCCACACATGGGAGCGGACTTGAGGTTGCAACAGAGGATGGTGTGCTTATTTCCAGATAGTCTTTTGGGTCTCAGTGGAATAAGGGATGTCCATCATGTCCAGGTAGTCCACCCTGGATAGGACATGGGGTCGAATAGGGATCACGCCATCATGGATGGGTAGCCCCTGTACCTCTTGTGTGAACTGAGGAGAGGGGCAGCCTCTTCGGGTTGTATGTCCACTAATACGAATTATCCACTCTGCGCAACGCATGGAGAGTAGGATTCGTTTGTAGTGGGTTTTAGTCCCGTGAGGACCTGTGGCCGATGTGTGTGATGCGAGATATTTTATCAGGGAGTGGGGGTTTGATGGATTGTTGAGGCCCAAGGCTCAGGAGAAGTTGGAGCGGGCCGCGCGGGACCAGTGTTGGGATGGGAGTGTAGGAGCGGTGACAGCCGCGATCCAGGTGCCCAGGATCTTGGCAGCATGGGCTTAGAAGTCAAGCAGGCCCATGCCACCTTGATGATGAGGGCCAAACATGACCTCTAGCCGTACTGGTGGAGGGCGGCCTGACCAAAGCCATCCTTGCAGCAAAGCATACAGGGATTTGAAGAAGCTTGGGGAGAAGGGGATGGCGTGGGCTCCAAACCAGACTTTGGATAGGAGCATAGAGTTGGCAAGAACAACCCTGCCAGTGAGGGTAGTAGGGTGGGCTCTGAGAGAGGCGATTCGCTTTGTCACGTTGTCCAGTATACGGCACTCCATTACTGCTGACACATATCCGCCTGCCTCCATCCACACGCCCAGATGGCGCACCGGTCCTATGGTAGGACGTGGCACGAAGGGGAGCACCAGTGGAGCGGTGTGTGTTGAGTTAGTAAGGCGTGAACGTGGGCGAGCAGATGGGCTGGGTTGGGAACTACTTGCTGGGGCCCAGCAGTTCTGAAACCGACCAAGGAGGATGATTTCAGTTTTGGAGGCGTTCAGTGCCACGTTGCTTACCCAGGAATATTCCTGGATGAGGGCTTCAAGCGCGCGAGCATCTTTGTTAGACACCCCCACCATGCAATCATCTGCAAATGCCATCATCTTGACTGGGGTTTGGCCTGGCACATGGACCCCAGTGAGGTGGGCATTCACATATCGCAGTAGTGGGTCAAGGCTGAAGTTGTATAAGAGTGGGCTGAGGGGGTCCCCTTGTCGCAGGCCCCTTTGAGGGTGGACTACTTCCGTTAGGAAGCCTGGGCCACGCACTGCCATTGTTGCAGATTCCGTGAGCAGCATCACCCAGTTAATGAAGTGGGGGGTAGGCGGAATTGATGGAGGCAGGCCCTAAGGTATTCCCAGTTTACTCTATCATAGGCCTTTTGTTGGTCCAAGAATACAAGTGCCCCAGAGGCTGTGGACTGACACACATTGGCCACTGAGTGCACGTTATCCCAAATTGACCTTCTGGGGATGAAACCGAATTGTTCTGGGGAGATGGTGGCAGATGCTACAGTCCCTAATCGGTTAGCCATGATTTTGGTTAAAATTTTGGTGTCTGTGTTTGTTAGAGAAATGGGGCGCCAGTTAGCTAAGTCAAACCTATCCCCTTTCTTGAAGAGTGTGACAGTAAAGGCCTCATGTCCTCCTGGTAGAAGGCGCGTTTCCAACAGACATTGGTTGAGTGAGGCTAGCAGCAATGGGGATATATATTTAAAATATTTTTTGTAGAACTCATATGGAATGCCATCTGGGCCTGGGCATTTTCAGCTTGGCGCACCATGAATGGCTGTCCATAATTCGTTCAGAGTAATTAAATTCATTATTTCTGGGTATTGGAAAATGGTGCAGATATGAGCTTGGTCGAGAAATTCTGCCATTTCAGCCAGCTGAATTGGTTTGGCTCAGTATAACTCGGAGTAATATTTTTGCATTTTGATTGCCACTTTGGCCAGTGTGTCTGCAATGGAATTATCTGATCTTCGCACCTGTGTGCAGGCCACGCTCTGGCGTGGTGCGAAAATTTTTTCAAAGAAGTATGCGGTGCACTTGTCGCCTTTAGTGATGCGTATGGCCCTGTATTGGACACAAACCCGATGTTTGTGTTGCCTTTCAAGTGCGTTGAGGTGGGCGGCTGCCTCTGCCCACTTCCGGCCCCATGCAGGGCTGTATCCTGTGGCTGGAATGTTAGACTCCAAGTGGGCCAATTCTGCCAGCACGCGCAAGATAACCGCCGATGTGGCTCATAAGTGTCTGGAGGAGAGATGGCGATAGTGGCGGATGGTGTCCTCTTTGAAAGTTGCCCATGTGGAAATGGGGTCCGCGCAAAATGGTGCAACAAATGATTTCGCCAAAGTTGCCTTTTCCACCCACCTGGAAAATCCTGGCGATGCGAGCTCAGGGGGGCAGATTTTGCACCAATGTGGGGCCTTTGCAACTGTGATGGGTAAGTGGTATGTTATCCGAGACCAGTTGGTGGTTGGAGAATTCCATTTTTGTTGTTTTGAAGTGGGAGATGTGGGTTTGGAATTTTGCCGGTGTTAGAATAAGGTTGATGCGGGTCATGGACCTTAATTGGCCATTGTGGACGTGGGGACGCGTCATGTTTTTGAGCAGTGGGGCATGTCACGGCAGCGCATCCATTAATCCTTGGGTGGCTTTTAGAACGCGTAGTTCTACGTGACCCTGTGGGGCGTGGGGTGAGGGTGGCCACCGGTCCGTTGGTGAGGTTAGCCAACAGTTCATGTCACCAACTAGGAAAGAATTGGGGGGTAGCGGGAGGGATTTGACTGATGAGAAAAATTCCTGACGCTTGTGTGCACCATTTGGGGCGTAGATGTTGATGATTGTGTGTGCAACGTTGGCCCATGAGAAGGTGACAACGAGCACTCGGCCATTTAGGAATGTTTCTGAGGATGTGAATTTGAAAGATTATTTTTCTGAATTAGCACCTCACAGTGCTTCGACCAAAAGGATAGGGATGGGAGGAGCATTGTTTTCCAAGCTTCCTCGGAACCTCATGGACAGTGGGACTCCTGGATGGCCAGTATATCCACGGGTAAATTGTTTTGTAAAAAACTCAATTTCCTAGCCCAGGACGGGGAGGCCTTGAGTCCAGCAATATTCAGTGTCCCTAGAGTGAAGGTTTCCCCCATCGCGCCTTAGGTGCAAGGGGGTGGGCCCCCAGGCCCACCAGCCTCTTCAAGGTCCCCACGGGCTTTCACAGCAGCACGGGTGTTAGCAGCATCACTATTGGGGTTTTTGTTAATTTTTGCAGAAAGAGTCACATTGGCTTTGGCCTTCACTTTTTGTTTTCCCAACGTCGGACGAATTTTTTGCGGTGTGGATAAGTTCAGTGCACCATCGAGCGGGGCAAAAAAAATTTTCTGTTGGGATAGGTCCCAAGTTGGTTTCAACCAGAGCTTGGGTGCAGCAATTGGGTGAGATCAAATCTCCTATCGGATTCTCAGATTGAGTGGCCCACTCGGCATGGGCCTCCCAATCTGACTGGGTGATGGATTCCTGAGTCGCTTCTGCCATGAAGGTCTCCATGTCCTCCTGGCGTTGTGAGTGTGGGATGGTGGTGGTGGCCTTGGCCGCTTCCTTGGCCATGGCCCTACAGGCCTGCTTGGTCTTCTTCCACTCCTGCGGGGAGATGGGTTTTTACCAATAGGTAGCAGCCTTGTGCTCCCCACGGAAAAGCCTCCTTGGTGCTTGCGGTTGGTTCATAGTGCGCCTCTCCACTGGCCATGGCCGCTGAGGGGTGCTCTTGGAATGTGACGCCCTCCTTGATGGGGCATGCATGCGCCTTATGGCCAAACGCATCACAGTGGGTGCAAATGGGGGGCGCGCTGTCCACAGTTACCCGGAATGGGTGGGTGGTATGCCCTGCGATGTCAATAAAGGTGGAGTGCAGGATCTGGGTTAGGTCCTTCACAATCTCCTCAGTTAGGGTCAGAACTGCGATGGCTTTGCCAGTGCACAGGTGTGGCATCAGCGTGAAACATTGCATTTTAGAAGATTGTATTTCGCCATATATGGCGAGACCATCTTTCAGGTGTTGCTCCAAAATGTCACGTTTTACCGTAGTAGGCAAAAAGTCAAACGTGAGGAAAATTTGGTTTGATTTTGTCCATCTGGTGCATTTGGTTTCGACGACCCATTGCCCTTCAGGGAGGTCGACCACTATGCATACCGCTGCAGCCTCATCTGCTGCTATTTTGCTTTCGAAACCTAGGTCCAGCCAACCGCGTGACATGGAGTGAGGTGCAACATACACCGCGGTTGGGAAAATTTTGTGTACATCTTCACAAAATTTTTCCCATAAAACCGTTTTTTGGATGTCCAGATACACATGGACTCCAAATTCCACCAACGAAAGTGGCTGGGAGTGTGGCGTGTTGATGTACTGGTTGCATCATGCTTGCCACATGAGTATCTCCAGGGAAATTGTGACTGCCAGTTTTTTGAGATTTTTTTCTATTCCGCCAGATTCTCCAGGGCGTTTTTGAACGTTAGAGGCCGCGGGCCTTCCGCCTGCTCCTCTTGCCTTGCTTGCCCAACTGCTCCCTGACATGGGCGCAGACTAATCTCCTCTGTGAGATTATCAAACTAGATTTAGTCTTGAATTGAATAGGTTGCAAAAGTGTTTGCAACGAGAAAGAAAAGTTTTTATTGGTATTATGATTGATTTGCTTTAAACAATATACTCTGCTAACTCTCAAGGCTCACCTCAACACATTTAATACGATTTACCAGATATATGTCTTATTGTCCAATCATATTAATTTCATAACATTGCCCCCCTTGACTATATGATAAGCGTCTATTGCTTGTATGCTCAAAGGAATTTCGTGTGGATTTAGTTGAGAATCTGATCATCTGCGTGTTCCTTAATAGTGTAGGCATTGATACCAGTCTTCTCAACTATTTCAAATGACCTTTTCTAAATGCTAGCAAGCTTGTTCTTCCTTCCAAATCTGTGTTAGTTGTGAAATAAGACATGATCTCCTACAGCAAACTGGGAGAGTCCGCTGCATCTACTTTGGTCAGCATGATTACAAATCTTCTTAGCTAAGCTGGTAGAATACACTTCCGTTTGTAATTTGATTAGCATCTCCATTAAATTGGTCAAGTTACGCTGCAAATTCTACTCTTCCAGTATCTCCCATACAGGAGTAAAGCAGAGCAGACAAAGCTGGATGTTGTCATAGAGAAATTGAAAATAAAATTTTGCCAGTTGATTGGTGATAGCTGATACTATACGCAAAGACAGCTGTGGGTAAGAGGGTACTCCATTATGAGGGTCAATATTTCACAAGCTTGTAGAGAATGTTTACAAATGTTCCGTTGACCTGTTCCAACATTCCATTGGATTCTGGATGGTAGAGTGTAGTCAAGACCCCACAGATTGCCACCAGTTTGTTCAACTTGGGCAGGGTATGTGTTGATATCATTGTTTTTTACATGCTTGCGGGTGCTAATTCACCCTGATTTAACAATATAGCAGGAGAAGTAAATATCTCAACTGTCAAATTATATGAGGGATTTTTTACCACTATATGGAATAATAAACCTTATATGTTAAATAAAGGGTGGTTTTTATGGATTTTCTATTAAGTTGCATTAAGGAATAAGAAGTGAACCATCTTACAATAGCACTGCTTAGTATTTAAATGAAATCAAGGCTTGAAGCAAGAGAGGCGTTAAATCCATTATTAGCTTCGAGCCTATTTAGGAAATATAAAGGTTTGACCTATCAGAGCGTTCAAAACTTGCCTTTCTTAAAGGAAATGGCAGATGGAGGGTCAAGCGTTGGTAGGACAAAGCCATCAGGTACCGATTTTATGTATTTGAGCCAATTACCATGGGGAAAATAATTTCACCTGGTGTGACCCCTTCAAGTCCTAAAAAGGGCCTGGTCTCCGCGCTGGAGTTTTAAGTAAATTGGCTGTAAGACGCAGGGGACCTCCAAATGGCTTCTCTGATTATGCCAGCAATTTGGCATAATCCTGTTACTAATTGTAGACCTGTTTGGCCGAGGATTGGGAGCAATTAGCTTACTCTGAGAGGCTGGATTCCTCCAAGAATCGTATAGGCCTTTCATAAATTAAAAATTGGAGCTATTCTCCTCCTAAATATTCTTAAATCCTAATTGAACAACAAGCTGTCTGACATTACACCTTTAAGAATGTTTGGGGTAAAATAGGGCGGAATATTCAACCATGAACTCTGTTGACAACTACACCAGAAGCGATTGATTTGATGGAATATTCGTCACTCCTTTTGTAGGTGATGACAAAGGGTCCTTCCTAGATGGACCCCAGATTCTCACTTCTGGGAGCAATGCGATTATGATAATAACAAACCAGATCAGAGATATGAAAAGAAGAAAGAGGTGGTTTGAGTTTATTAGCTAATTGACCCACTTTTATGACAGTTTTGGATAAGTTAGTATAGCTTCAGATTGTAGTTGAATGATATGTTGAGCTAACTTACTCATGCCTTGTCAGGGTCATCAGTTCTGGCTGAAAAACATCTTTTGCCAAAAGGGCAGGTATATCAGGTTCCCAGACATATAAAACATGTAATGATGACATTTTTAGTATTCGATGGTAGCCAATGCAATAGGCCATGAGGGCACTAAGCGAAAACTGATCCCACTGAAGAGAGTCAGACATGGCCATTTTCTGTAATGAAAATACTAAAGTTCCACTCACCCGTTCTAAAGTCCCATTGGTAAAAGGTTTGTAAGGGGCGGAGAAGAGTTGAAGGGTGCCCATAGAGGTAGCCAGAATTTTGGCCAAACCAGAGGTAAAATTTTTACCATTGACACAAAGGAGAACCTGTGGGCAACCATGGCGAGTGAAGATTAATGGTAGAGGAAAGTGGCGGTAGCTTTGGCAGTTTGAGCAGGGAGAGCCACTGCTTCAATCCATTCTGTAAAATGATCAATACATACCAGAATGTAGTGATTCTCACTAGTAGTCTGGGGTAGCGGTCCTACCACGTCTAAACTGATTGTATGAAAAGGTTTCTGAGGGGTAGTGGGTTGGTATTTGTGATTGGCTTGAAGCGGAATTGCTTTTTACAGGTTAAGCAGGCATCAGAATTCAGTAATAGATTCCATAATGCCCTCCCAATAGTACCATTCCTTTGTCCACTCATACATCTTCATCACTCCACCATGGCCAAGGGTAGAGTGGGCGTCCAAGATCACTGGTACCCATTATGAAGGCGCAGATAAGGCATCAGTCTACTCCTATCTTCTCATATAGCTTTCCACTCTCCACCTTAGTGTTGCAGGAGTGTCGTGCTAGCATTTTCTGGATGGGGTCATCCTCATCTTCCCAGGCCTTGGGGGTCATAAGGAGATCATGTAATCTCTCTGCTTCACTGTTGTCCAGATGAAGGATAGGCAGATGAGTCAAACCATCCATATTCATATGACGCGCCCCAGCTCGGTATTCAATATTAATATCATAATGTTGAAGTTTGAGGGCTCAACGGGCAATAGTCAGGTGGGATCCTTCATGTTTTGCAGCCAATTTAAGGAGGCGTGGTCGGTAACCACAATGAAGGTTGTGCCATATAAGAAAGGGCGATTATGTTTAATAGCTAGTAATACTGCCAGGTACTCCTTCTCTGTAAGACTGTAGTTAAATTACATCGATGAATCCCCCCCTTGGGTTGGGACCATCTAGTACTAAAAAAAAGACTGTAGTTACATTCAGCTTTTGACAACATTTTGCTGAAGTAGGAGACTGGATGATCTACGCCATTACTTTACAATTTGGCTAAGATAGCTCCAACAGCATAGTCTGAGGCATTAATGAACAAGATGGAGGTTTTCCCATAGTCGGGGTGGCGTAGGATAGGGAGTTGCTGAAGCAATCTCTTTAACATTTCAATTGCGGCCGCTTATTCTGTACCCCAACAAAAAGGCTATTTTTAGCCAATAATTGAACGAGAGGCTCACTGATCTGGGGAATTTGGGGATGAACTAATGGTAATACACTATCATACAGAAATACCTGAATGTCCCAGAGGTTCTTAGGGGCAGGCATTTTAAAGATAGCTTAGACCTTATCTTGTAAAGGCTGGATCCCTTCTTTTAAGATGGTATGTCCAAGGAAGTCTAGCTTCTTTTGGAAGAAGGTGCTTTTTTATGGTTCCAACTTGACATTAAAAGCCCGCAGGCGTTGAAAGACTTCTTTTAAAATGAGAGAGATGATCAGTGAACATTGTAGAAAAGATGGTGATGTCATAAAGATAGACAATCGCACAGCTCAGCTTGAGATACCTCAGAAATTGATCCATTGCACGTTGGAAGGATGCCGGCGCATTGCACAGCCCTTGGAGTAGGCGGGTAGGCTGAATATGCCTTCGCTACAAATAAGAGCACATTTCTCTTGATCTTCTGGAGATCCATTTGACTATATCCGCCGGCCAAATCCATGATTGAGAAGTATTTTACGTCGGAGAGTTGTGCAAGGGAATCATCTATATGGGTTTATGATATCTTTCTTTTTAGTGAGGTTATTTAGTATATGGTAGTCCATCGCTTTTTGAAGACCTCCATTTTCTTTATGATTATCAAGAGAGGAGACGCCCAAGGGCTTTGGGATGATTTTAATAACCCAGCGTCTAATAACTATTGAGTTCAACCCTCATTTGTTGCATTTCAACCTTGGACTTATGGTAAGGCTTAGATCAAATAGGTTGGGCATCACCAACATTAATGATGTGGCTCCATCCCTTCATGTGACCATAATCCGTGTCAGTTTGGAAGGAAATATCACCATATGTATCCAATGGAGAATGAACTTGTTTATACTCATATGTGGTTAGGTCATCTGAAATGCGGACGTTAGGAAGAGTACACACCATCTGATCAGTGGGTAAACCCATAACCAACATCAAACCAATAAAGTGGACGCTGTCAACCTCATTGAGGAAATTAGCAGACCTTTCCCTATCTCCTGATGTTTTTGACAATGATGGTTTATTGGCAAGGTTCCCCAATAGAATATTAATGGGTCGTTGATAGGCGGGGTCTAATAATTCCTGGCAACACCTGAGGTTCTAAAGGCTTACTCCATCAATTCTTGTTATAAGTAGCATACAGGCTTGGGGGATCTACAGCTTAATGTTGGTAGCGACCACCCGTTGTTCACCAGTCTTGATTACTGTTTCCTCTGAAGAAAAAAGGGAATTCCTTCTAAAGCATCCACCAATCGGGAAACTTTTTTGTGTTGCATCCAGAGTTAGTATAGAATAAAGGTAAAACAGAGGAATGGTATTCAACTAAGCAGGAGTATTCTTTTTTGCTAGGTTTTTCATTGCTAAAGATGAGAGGAACTTCATAAACCGAGTAGGGAGAGGTACCCCTGTTTCATGTTGATTATATATCATTATACTAAATAATAAACTTTTCTTCAATAATCATGTCATAAGTGTTTTTGTCTAAGGCCACGGCGGGGCTGACAAGATGAGCTTTCCAATCTGAATAGGCAAAGATGAGTAACCTACAATAGCATGGGTGTTGTTGGGATCCGCCGTTCCATACTCCTAAATACACTTAAGTTTAGGTGCTAGCTTAATCTTTGTGATCAGTTTGGAAGAGAGACCGTTTACAGGAGATCCAGTGTCCAAGATAGACCCAGCCCAGACTTTTTGAATAACGAACCCTACCTTAGTTATGGTCCCGCCAAAGTTAGGGGGGATACCTAATAATTCCCTAAGATGGAGAGTTGAGGCAAGCTTTTTAGCTGTCTTGGGATAATTAATTTTAATAGACTTTAAGATATGAACATTATGAATTGGGAGGATCAGAGAAGCAATAATCTGGTTAGCATTGCTAGCGGTATCAATAACCTCAGGGCACCCCAGTACTTGATTGAGATAGGTTTATTAAGGGATCAGGGCTTTATCCACTACTTCTGAGTTCTCCAATCTGGTATATCTATTTCAACAGGGTCTCCTAGGACATAGTAACCAACGTCCACATAACCCCCTTCGGACTCGTCATCAGAAAGGTCGTCCACACATTTTGGGTGGATGCTAGAAGGGCGTCTGGAGGTGGAATTCATATCTTCAGTAGCAGTGGGGCCATCTGCAACTATGATCATTTGAGGAGCAGGCAGCTTAGCTTGAGCAGCCTTATCCTTGAGCCCATGGTTGGTGGGAGCAACTGTCACCGGAGAAAGAGGTTTGGGCTTAGGAGTAGCCTTTTGGTCCACAGGGACAAACCTCTCCGCAGAGGGCTTGGGAAAGAGCAGGGGCTCAATAGATGGCAAGCGAGAAACTTTGCTAGCAGATAGAGGCAGATAGCGCGTCCCCACTGATGGAAGAACACTTGGATTCAATGGCTTAGTAACCTCAGTATTGCAGGGTAAAGAGGAATTAGGTTTGAGCCGCACAGCAGGTGCTGTCTCAGGTAATAACCAACACAGATGGGGCCATAGGGATTATCTGGTACTCCTTTTGCGGTGATATGGTTAAGAAGTCCTCAAGGGTGAAGGCTAGTGTATTTGACACAAATCCTGAAGTAGCCTCAACTTTATAGATATCTTCAACCTATAGCATCGCCTCCTTGAATCTCGGATAGTATGGAGGTGGCGTTTAATGGAGACAAGATGCCATGCTATGGAAGGGTAAGAAGATAAACCAGTTAGAATGGCAGTGAGGTCATCATCAATAGGTAACATTTTAGCAAGCACCAGGGGTTGAGACTCACCATAAAATCAATTAACAAAGGTGGTGAGCGATTCTCTCCTTTTCATTCTGAGGCGCTAAAGGCTGCTTCTTCCTATAAACTTTGCGTTGAGCCAAATTCAGCAGTTAGCGCATCCTTAACCTCTGCCCATGTACTCAGAGTGTTTATATGAGGGACCATCACTTCTTGGGCCATTCAACTTAGGTAAGGTAGGATTTTCTGGACTTTTTGTTGGTCAGTCACGCCTTCCATGGCATATTTGTAGACATATATAAATGATGCAATGCTACCTTCCACAGGGGTAATCTTACCTTTCAAGGGATTTTTAAAAGTCTCTGTTCAAGCTTTTTGAGGCTTGATAAAGCGCTAACTAGTTGCTGTTCAAGGGCAACCAGACAGGGTTCAGAAACAGCGAGGAGGTTGTAAGAGTTAATTTCCAAAACACTCTCCAATTTGAGTGTTTTCGTGGTGTACTACCCCTATAGTGAGCACCACTTGTTGGAATCAGGTTTTTTATATGCTAGTGAAAGCTAATTCACCTGATCTCAAAAATATAGCAGGAGAAGTAATTATTGCAATTGCCAAATTATATAAGAGAGGGTTTTTACCACTAGCTGGAATAATAACTTATAAGATAAATAAAGGTTGCTTTTTATTGATTTTTTATTGAAATGTGATAAGGGGATAAAAGGCGAACCATCTTACAATCACAATGCTTATTATTTAAATGAACTCAAGGCTTGAAAAAAGAGAGGCGGTAAATTCATTATTAGCTTTGAGCCTATTTAGGAAATATGGAGGTTTGAACTATCAGAGCGTTCAAACTTGCCTTGCTTAAAGGAAAAGGCATATGAAGGGTCAAGTGTTGGTAGGACAAAGCCATCAGGTACCGATTTGATGTATATGAGCCAATCAGCATGGGGAAAATAATTTCACCTGGTGTGACCCCTTCAAGGCCTACAAAAGGCCCTTCTCCACGCTGGTGTCTGAAGTAAATCGGCTGTAGGACGCGGGGGACCTTAAATAGCTCCACTGATTCTGATGGACAAATGACATAATCCTGTTACTAATTTTAGGCCTGTTTGGCCGAGGAGTGGGATTAATTGACTTATTCTGAGAGGCTGAATTTCGCCAAGAATCTGATAGGCCTTTCATAACTTAAAATTTGAGCTATTCTTATCCAAACTATTCTTATTTTTAATTGAACTACCAGTTGTCTGACAATATGTGACGTGAAATTGGTAATATTGTCCATAAGGATGAACTGCAGACAGCCATGTCGCTGTATGACACACTCCATGATAAACTTGGTTGTTGTGATAGCCCCCAAATTATTAATCGCCCTGGTTTCCACCCACCTTGTCAAATTATCAATTACTACTATTATGTACTTAGATCAATTCAAATCATTTGGCAAAGGCCCCGCCATGTCAAGAGAAACGGTATGCCATGTGAAACGGGGCTTAACCAGCTGGTATGTGGTCTTCTTTTTTGTAGGTTTCTCCACTTGGAACTGATGACAACTAACGGTCTCCAGAACATCATAGTGCTTGTTCTCCCAATAGTAGTGGGGTTACAAGAACTCCAACGTTTTACGCAACCCTCCATGCCCTACTGCCTATGCGCATCTAAGGTAATCGCTGGCCTGGCAGAGGGCTTTGGGAAACTCAGCGTCAATTACTCAATCCGCTTATATAGTTCCCCATTGTGTAAGAAGGTATTCTGTCTAAGCCCATCTAGCACTTTGATCACTTGTGATGGCTCATCATGATATATGCCCGCCACCATATTCTCATACATAATTTTAGTCACATCCGCCATAATGGCGATTGTTGGTAGCCATGACAGACAGTATGCATTTTGATGTTTTTCCCCTGGCCAGTGTGCAATCTCAAAATCATACTCTTGGAGCTTCAATGCCCATTGCGCAAGCCATCCTTCAGGTTCATGGAGATTTTACAGCCGATGCAAGGATGTATGATCCTTTACCACTTGGAAATTCACCCCATGCAGGTATACCCAGAGATTTTTATATGCACTTATCACCACTAAGCACTCACACTAAGTCATCGTGTAATTCCGTTCATGACAGTTTAAGCTTTGGCTACAAAATGCAACAGGGTGTTATACGCCATCATCATACTTCTGAGATATTACTGCCCCTGAGGCAAAAAGTGATGCATCCATTTTCACTATGAATTGTTATTTTAAGTTGGGATATTGCAAAATGGGCGCTCTAACCAACGCAGTTTTAAGGACATCAAAAGCATTTTTGCAAAGTTCCGTCCAGTCAATGGTGGTATTTTTCTTCAATAACTCAAAGAGCAGTGTCCTAATACAACTGAAGTTAGGAAGGAACCATTTTTAGTAACAGACCATCCCCCAAAACACTTAGATATATCGCTTATTGCCTGAAGGGTTCATATTATTTATAGCTTCCACCTCACTTGCTGCATTTTAAGCCCTTTTGAGTCCACCACAAACCCATGGTATTCCAATTAATCCATAGAAAATGACACTGATAAGGCTTGATCTTGATATTAGCATTGGCAAGTTGGTTAACACTTGTTCAAGTGGTCAAGATGCTATGTGAATGTTCATGAGAACATGTTAATATCATTGAGGTAGAATAGAACGCAGGATAGCTTCAATTCACTTCAAAACGTATTCATAGCATGCTGGAATGTAGACAGGGCGTTGCACAAACCCTGTGTTATATGTATAGGCTGGAACAACCCCTTCTAGGTAATTTTAGCACATTTATTGCATTATGCTGCTGGCAACAAAATCTTCCAGTACAATGATATCAAGTCCATGGTCAAAAAGTAGTTAGCGCCCCCCAAACGATCTATAGCATCATAAGTCCGTGGGAGAGAGTAAAAGTCTTTTTTTTGATGCTATTGAGCTTCTGGTAGTCATTGACCACCCAGTTTGTGCCATCTTTTTTCTTAACAATGAGCACTGGTGATGCCATGGGCTCTTGGGTTGGCTCAATTATCCCTTTCTTAAACAAATTTTTCTACTTCATCGAAGACTACTTCCTCCAAAACCTTTGAGCCCAAATGGGCCGTGACTGACTGGGAGGGTGACCCCACATGCCTACCTGGTGCACTACCTTGCGTGCGCACCCCAAATCATGGTCATTGGAAGCAAAAATATTTTGGTATTTATCAAATAGGCCATCACCCTAGCTTTCTGTTCCTTCAACAACCCAGCCATAGCTTCCTACAGAACCACTGCCAATAAGCTGAATGGGTATTTTAGCAGCAGGCCGAGGTCCTCCCATGAACCAATATCATGTATATGGTGAGCCTCGCCAATAGGGGCCAAGTGTAAATAAGCCACCACTTAGTGCCTTTGGACCATCCTAGCCTTCTTCTACATGTTCTCTATCAACACCTTCACTCCTCACTGCCCTGGTAACACTATCCCCGGAGCCACATGGGGTTCAAGCTGTGATTTCTGGTAGGGGCCCATAATCTCCATATAAATCTTCTGGGATGTATATTTCAACCTCCGTCCCTAATATGACCTGATGCCCAGTTGGCATGCTTACAGTGCTTGCAGCTTGTAGCGGAATACTTTTGTACTCATAGATCTAGTTGGGGAGGGAACTGGTACTCCACTTCATCCACCAATATCGGAAAGAATTGCCTCATCACTATACGCCAAATTTATCTGACTGGAGCGGATCAGGTCCATGGGGTCTCCTCTAGTAGTAAAGTAAATGGGAATCTGTTGTCTCAAGATACTATTGGTTTCTTCAGCCATTTTGACCATGGCCCCAAATCACCGCATGAATGCAGCACCAATCAACATGTTGTAGATATTATTAGGTAGGACCACTGCTTGAGCGGAATCCTTAACTGAGCCAAATCTCAGAGTTAACATGCTGTAAGCTCCTTCTGACACAGTGCTCTGAGCCCACGCGGTTCCATACACTACACTGTGTTCCACATCAGGCTTCAGCGGAAGCATAGCCATGTGCCTGGTGGAATTTATATTAACTGGGGCCCCAATATCTATAATAGCTTGATTTTCTGTGTTCTGAAAAAAATATCACAGTAGGTACACTCCATATAATAAGAACCATTGGTGTTTATTATGTGAACGTCTAAGGGATTTTTGCTACAAATAAAGTGACTATATCCGTACTGACATGAAAATACTCCTGGGAGATTTTTTCTACTGAAATGGCTACATTGACCCATACTAGGGAAGCAACTTCCATTTAGGGTTTAACATCACTCATGCCAGTTCGCTCAAGGATTTTCCAAGCATATGGCTTTTGCAAATCTCAGCCGAACTCAGAGCCTAAAGGGTGATGGTCACTGTCTAAAATTGAGGCTGGGGTATTGTGCGGAAGTTTTTGGTATAAGTCATCAGGTTTGGTACCAGAACTGATGCAAAGAGACCCATGGGAATCATCATTGGCAATTAATTTTGGCTCAATGAAGTTAGAGCATCCCATCTTTACTCCTCAAGATTTTTCCTGCTCAATCAAAACAGATGGCAGTGCATAAACATGCTGGTTGCCAGGGAAGTTAGCTGCTTAATGGTCTTTTTGACCACAAGTGAAACAAGCATTCATAAACAGCTCCCATCTATAGTTAGAACCTGAAGGTCCAGGTCAAAAGTTAAATGAAGGATTGTAATTAGGACAGGGGTGAGCCGGTGGTGCTTAAGGAAGGCGGAAAGGACCTGCTGAATATTGGGTGGCCAATTACCCAACGGATTATAACTGGGTCGTTGCAGTCCACCTCTGGACGAGGATGCAGCGGCAATAGCAGTGGCCTTCCACTCCACATCAGGAGCACTGAACGTGGTGGAGAGATGGTGTAAAGTGTTAATAATTTGTAGGAGCACCGCATCTTCATGCAGTATGTGAGTCATAGCATTATGCAGCTCATGATATTGTTTGACCGCCGCCGTCATGGCTATGCTTACATCTTCATTGGTTATGATATTTGCTCTCACTAACACATGAGCTTAAATTGTGAATTGCTCCATGAACTCTACAAGGGGCTCGTTATCCTGGAACTGGATTGTCAGGAATTCGGCCTTGCACTGTGCCATCTTCGCCTTGCCCCCAAACAGACAGAGCACTGTCTCCTTCACCTCTTGATATGTTACAGAACTACTCTGGAGGTAACAGGTGACATGGTCAGCACTCTCAACATCCAAAGCGGATAGGAACATTTTCACTTTTTACCTATCTGATGATCCTTCCACGGCGAAATTAAACTATTTAAAATATTCAAGCATGTTCCCTTCATTACTCAAAGGCGAAAACTTCTTGATCTGAACAAAATCACCTGCTGCATGCTTCAGGATTGGGAATTAGAAGGGATAGGTGCAGAACGGTTTAAGAGGAGTATCCCCTTGGGGGCAAGAATAAGGTCGTGATAATGGATGCAAATTTGCTAAAGTAGACTGGGAAGAGGTTGGATTATGGGAGGGACTGCCACGACCCCCAGGGGGTACTCGCTGGCCAATCCCTAGAATTCTTCTCCAGACTCACTGCTGACTGCACCCTTACCTCCCCACAGTCTGTTCAGCAAGATGTTCATCAATTAACTACTCATCTTTGAATTAAAAGCATTGACACCTTCCATCATGCACCACCTGTTGTAACGCTTCAAATTCATTCTGCAATTCGTGGTGGAATTCCCATTATGTGTCCAACTTACGCTCTATTGCATGAAGTTGTGAGAGGACATACTATAATGTATCATGCATTATTGCATTCTGGAATCCAGTGTTGCATGCTTGTCAGCTCGCCTCATCTACTTAATTGACTAGAGTGGCCTGTTTCTGCACCAACTCCTCATTGGCCTGTCAAAGATTATCCAAGAGCACTCACATATCAGTGTACTACACCATCTCAATGAACGGGAGAGTAATGGTTTGGCCTTGAGCCACCTGACTGGCGCTCTCCAACTGATTAATATGACCCATCAACTGGCTTTATTCTGAGGTCACCAAAAAAGAGATATATGAATGGTTGATCATCTGCAGGTTTCTTTATTCAGCACAAAGTTGTCTAAATTCGAGGGACACTGTGTCAGCGTAATCAGTCATCTGTCGCTCTAACAGGTTAACCAGTTCCCTAGTAGGAGCCACCACCATTTTGATCCGTCTGCCCATTCTGCCATTTCCATTATGAAGCGCTCAGTGTTACTACCCAGAGTCATGACATCCCACATCCATTTCGCCAAAAACCTTCTCCAATCTAACAATTCTCCTATTATTCAGGGTAACTAATAATTTAACCTTGTGACTATATTGTCAATATGATAGAGGACGTCCATGACATGATTTTCTACGTGCACTAACGCCCCCTGAATTTCTGAGAAAGGATTATCAATTCTTTCAAAAAAGATGTGAGTGTCATTCTGCTGTGCCTTCACAAAGCGCATGACATTACCTATCTCAATATTATGACAGGCCAACACACACATTACTTAACGTGTCAAAGGCTGAACATATGCAACTAAGTGTTCCTCATCTTCATGTATACTAAGATGGAGAGTCAACCCTGTGGTGGTAGCATCAAGGTAAGACATATACAACTCATAACGAGATTCTTGGTCCCATTGGTTATAAAATAAACTTAGAGCATGCTTCCCCACATGATCTTCATAGAGGCGGTAACCCCAAAGAGCCATTTCATAATACCCTGCAGATACAAGGAGTCACATTAGTGGACCTGGCCTGTTGATCTGACTCCAACACAGGACAAACACCTAAATGAAGTTCCATCCTAGTACCTTGTCCCCTGATTCCATCACTGTGAATAGTACCAGTTCTTCATAAGATGACTCCATTTTTTCCCCGGTTTATTGAGCATGAAATACAATTAAATTTTAGCGTAAAGAGTGAGGGCACGCCATGATTCCCTAATGACGTTATACTACAGTTGACCAGTGGCCCCTTGTAGTGAGCACCACTGATAACTTTTGGCAGTATTAGCTAAATCCGCATAGCTGGTTGACAGGATAATTACCACTGAGAAATGGAACAGATGATATGCAGATCAATATCCTTAATAAAAACTAATATAAAACATGGAGCTATCACCCCAACTGACAATTTATTATATCTTAAATCACAGACTATCTCTGCGGACTACTAAAAACATCCTTTTTCTCATTCTTCCACTCAACTCTTATCTCATTATATTTTGCTGATTCCACCCTTCTTCTTAGTAACTCATATTCGTTACATTTTAGGAGTTTTTGTTCTATCTCAAGGTTTTAACAGAATTCCCTTGATTCGCTGAACTATCAGTACTATGATTGATTTGCTTCAAATCAATATATAATCTTCTGCTAACTCTCAAGGCTTACCTCAACACATATACTTCGATCTTTTGAAAATATGGCTTATTTGTAAGTCATACTGTTTCTCAGCAGGTCAAAGCGTCCATGGTCAAAACATATATAGTAAAACCCAATGCTTATTTCTTGTACAACCTAATGATTAAAAGACAAGGCTGCCCTTACACTTGTTGTCGGACAATGGCAAAAACTTCATCTCAGATTTTGTGAAAAATCTGATGGATTTTGCAGAAGTGAAACAGCAGTTCACTACACCCTACACTCCATCCTCTAACGGAAGTGGTTAAAGAGTCAACTGGACCATAGGTGACATTTTAAAGATGTACCTAAACTACAAGTCAAAGTTATACCAGTTGCTCCCATAAGTGCTGTTGGATTACTGGTTAAGCCATCACTACGTGATTGGATATCCCCCTTCAAAGCTCTATCTATGTGAGAGGCAACGCTGCCTACCCTCCTGATGCCAATTATAGCAGCAGATAGAAGAAATCTACCAACCAGAAGTTAAGAATAGGAGTTGAATGAAGATTTAATCAGAATTCAGTTAGAAGCTTCAAGCAACGTTGAATCTAGCTTCCTTCCAAGCTAAAGAGAGATCCAGAGGAAACTGAGTTACCAAATTAGCATTTAAGACAAGTTTTTATTTTCACATTTGAGAGGAACACAACCTGAGAAACTACATGCCATTTAAACTGGGCCTGCAACCATCTTGACTGAGAGGGGAGCGTAATACTCCATATATGACAATTGTCATGGTTACATGACACTATTGAGGGCACTGATTGTAGAAAAAAAGGCTGGGCGCGAGGAGGCAAAAAGGTAAAAATTGGCAGGCCTCAAAGACTTGAAGCATACCATGGACCAATGCTGGGTAAAGGCAAGATATGCCCAAGTTGATCTTGGGGTGCTCATGATGGTCAGCCCAGCATTACATTAAGGGCGTTAAAAACACCTGCTTTGCTATTAATAAGGATGGTTCATTACGGTTGCTTGGAGAAAGGGCTTTGAACTCCATGGGGTGATGGAACACCTAGTTGAGGGTATTCCTATCACAAATTTTCCCTCCAATTTTGATATAAATATATAAATATGAAAATGAGAAGCTCGCTTTTGGAGCAAGCCGTGCTTGCATTGATGTGGCAAAAACTTTTGCTTTTTGACCCCAATTATCCCCAAACCTGCCAGCGCATCAAGTCTTTCACTTGTGTGCCAGCTCTCATCACTTTTGCTGAGCCTCAACTTGCTCAATACATTGAGACGATGGACACCACTGGCCTCATAAATGAAGAAAACTCACAACTATACCTCCTTATGATTCATGTCACTGATGCTCCCACCCCAATGCTGTCTGCTATGGTCCACCAGCTAAAGCGGGCATCGGATAAAAGTTTTCTCAAAGCTTCCTCACCTACTGATATGGCTTCCTAGGCAGATAACTGAGGAGCTAAATTAGGTTTTTTAAAATGTTCCCCTTGTTTGGCTCAATTACAAATAAAGATGCTTGGCAGCTCCCCCTTTTGAGTTGGGCACCACTAATGCTAAAAAAAGTGAACGGGCTTTGACACCTTGTTAATTTACAATATTGCTAAATCTGGAAAAATTCAGCTACAATCAATAACTTGAGTTAAGACTTACTTGAGCTACAGTACCATGGCTGATAGTAGTGTGTACTTATTTGGTTTGTTTAGGCTTAGTAACACTCTCGCAGATTGATGATTCTTTCCCCATCTTTATTTTTGATTTCTCAAGACCAACTTTCCTTGTTGGTCGACTTGATTAATGAAACCCCCGTTAGTTTTGCACTTTTTTGTTTGGTACCTTGGGAGAATCTGTGCGTGGACCTCCTCAATGAGGCCTCAAATGATATAGGACATTTTATTTTTATCTAAATTAACAACAGAATATGGTGCACAAATTTGGCCTTCCCAGTCCCCTCCTGATTTAGGCACCCAAGCACCCCAACACTGATCTACACTTGTTATGGAATCCTCTTTGGTGTCCAACCAAGTTCTGTTGCTTAACATTTATCTAGTTTTATATATGTATTGTAAACCATATCCCTGGGACTCTGTGCTCTGGCACCTTCTGAGGTGCCTTGTTCTCACTCTTACTAAAGACTAGTTCCCTTGTGGTGTGGCGGAGTAATCCACACAACCTCGCTGGGAATGAGAGAGTTACAGACACTTTCTTGACATTAGTTGATCAACCCTTTTACTTTACATGCATGAGAATTATACATATGGGGCTTTTTTAAGTTATAACTGGGTGCGATGGCCAGTTTGTAACAGTTTCTATAGTGCTCACCACATTTTTATCATTTGGCTTATTGTTGGTGAATCTTGGCGATCTTCTTGCTACCACCAACTGGTAAATGCCTACCATTCCTGCTCATACCTGGTGGACTTGTATACTTCATGATCATGTTGTTGAGTTTCCCCAACTTTCCCCAAAAATATTACAAAATCTAACAGGCTCTTGCTTATGCCTCACCAGAGACTTCTTTTAATATCAATAAATAAAATGGTTCCCATCCACACTTGTGTGTGGTGGATTTGCTTTATTGACTGTCTCCTGAGGCTGCTGACTGAGATTTCATAGTGTTCTGCACACAGTAGCTTTTTTGGAAATCAGGGGTGGGTTTGGAGTGTTTTCTAGAGTAGCATCACCCAGACATGTCGTCCATCCAAGCCTTCTATGAGATTTCTAGCTCTGCGCCAAGCAGGACTCCCAGTGAAAAATATTTAAATGAATTTTGTGACAGGGACCATGCCCTATCTTTGTCAGACGTTGTTAAAACGTTGTTCCGCCATTCCACTTTGGACTCCCCACAAGGAATGCCCCGGTATGGCAAGCACCTCCTCCAAAATTCAAACAGCTAATTGAATTTCTTTGTGCAATTTTTCCTCAACTGGAAATGTGCCAGTTAATTTAGCTTTCATTGTTTCACCTGGGGCCCCTATAAATAAGGGCACCAAAGATTTGTGCATGCCTATCAAAAAAGAGGAATAATATCCTTCCATTACCTCAAGTTCCACTTAATTCAAAGGCGAGAAGGGTTCTAGCCCTAAGTTTTTAGTAAATGTCCAGCTAATTCTTCCGTGATGATGTCACCCACGTTGCCCCTATAAATATGGCACCTGAGACTATTGTTTTTCCTTTATATAGGGCAGAGCTCCTCATCAATCCTTTCCCATATTTTTGTGGAATATAAAGTTTGGATGAGTCTAACCCCAAAGTTAAAGCAAATTACACCAAAATTGGTCTTTTAATTTGCAATGCATTCCTAAATTGCAGGCTGGATCATCGATGAAGGGGCCAGTGGTGATGGCTTTGGATAATGATGGACAACTTGTCAGTAGATCAGGTATTGGGGTTGCTGACGCCTGAAAACGTGTTTTATAATGCAACTTATTCAAAATTAAATGAGCTGAGTATTAGCTCTTGCAGCTCTACTGTGGACCCCATTCCTATGTACCAAATCACACCAGAGAACCCGCGCTTGGCTCCTACCATGAGCTAAAGAACCCAGGGTGTGGAAAAGGAGTTGCTTTTAAAATATGAAAATGTTTTTGCAACTGCTAAAGATTTGGTGTGGTATGTGTCCTTAGTAGTGAGAGTGACTGTTGGAATTTCAGTCAACCACATTATCCAACCCATTGACCAATTAATTAATTTAATGATTGGTGGTTACAATCTGATATCTCAGCAATGATTTCCAATTACAGTGTTATTTGTAATTATTTAATGGAAGGGATCCAACAATTAATTCAATTAGTGTTTTCGTCAAATGATCATCCCCAATGATATTAAGCTAGAATTTAATTAGGGGAGTAGCACCCAAAAGTCTAATTATTATGGGTAATTGTTCAGAGCAAATAGAAGTTAAGACATTAGAAACTACCTAGGCATTCTAATGCTTGTGTAAAATGTAGAATTGTAATCAGGCAACATGACCTGAATCAATTAGCATCAAGTTCCTGACACCAATAATTGGTTACCAAACACCAAGGATTGCGTTATCTAAGAAAATTAATGCAAAAATATCCACCAAGATTCAGAGCCTAAATTTTAAGAATTAAACTATGAAGGGTAATTAAATTGATCCCAGTGGACAGCTAAAAAGCTGTGCGCCGATTATACTATAAAAACCCTAATATTTCCCTAATAAACTCAGATTTACCACTGATAATAACTTAGTTGTTTATAGGTTTGGTTGTATAGCTTACTCTTGAGATAAGAGTGCATGGATTGGATATTCTTAGGTTGTTGTTATTGAATCTCCGCATGACTCTGCATGAAGAGAATAGGGAAGTGTTCCCTACTTGTCAAACATATCTTCTAATAGAAGAAGCACCTGTCTAACGTTGAACACTTTACTCAACGTGGCTTTTTGGCATCAACTTTAGTAATAGTTTAAGACTATTATTGCCTCAGTTTATCAATTTTAATCAATCAACGCAAGTAATCAATGATCTGTGCGGTTAAGATCTGGAGCAGAAGCGAGCTATCATATAAGCGGCCCTGATTTTAATAGTGGCCAACTATACCTCTCCATTTTACGATAAAAAACTTATCCAGGAGACATGCTTATGCCTGATAGAAAGTTTTCTGGTGAGGTGTCAGCGTTTCTGCTTTTATTAAATACCATTCTGTAATTCTTTTTTTTCTACTACCCTTTCTTCCACTTTAGGAAAAATCAAAGCAACTATTTTGGTGGATACTGGAGACCCTGATAATTTTATTGACCAAGACCTAATTGACTAAATTGAGTTGAATTACTTGCAAGGTGGTATGATTAGGGGAGGGGCTTCACAAGGTATTCCAACGCTGAAGGTTTTGGGGTTAGTGGATTATCATGTTGCAAAATATCATTTTGGCTAACTGCTTCCAAGAATCAAAAGCCTCTTTTACCCATTATTTTTGGGAGTAAAGCTATGGCAAAAGGTTGATGTCAGAACCAACTTGTAAGCCGATACCTTGTCATTATCTTTGAAAAATGGTCAAAAATTAGTTGTACCCTTGCCTGAAGCTAAGTCTCAGGGCAGTTGGCCCCAATGGCTAAAGGTTCACAAACTCAGTTTAGCACCTTTGCTAAAGCCCACTTTAGAGGTACCCTTACCTTCTTGCTTGGAGGAACTGAATTTTCATTTGATGCAGCTCTAGCTAGTGTACTGCCAGCTCATTCTGAGTTTAATAGTGAGTTCAAACTCACTTTGGATTTGGTGCGTATGTCTTTTCCTAATTACCCTTTGACTCTACAGAAGGAAGCAGCCTTATATGTGTGGTTCAAGAAGCAGTTAGTGAAAGATGAAATATATCTCATAGTAGCTCTCTGGTATGCTCCTTACTTCTTTTTGTGGTTAAAGCTGATGGTACTATACGCCCATGCGTAGTTTATGGAAACCTAAAAACGTCACAGTACCGGATTTGCATCCCATCCCATTAGATTCACAGATTGCTCATATTTGGAGAAGGCTAGAATTTTATCCAAACTGAATTGCTTAAACGCTTATAATCAGATCCATATCAGGAAGGGCCAGGAGTGGCTCACTGCGTTCTGAACCAGAAAAGGAATTTTCCAGTTTCAGGTTATGCCTTATGAGCTTAAAATCACGTACTATTTTCAAATTTCATATAGATGCAGCTTTGGGGGACCTTCTAGGTGTATTTGCAGTGGCCTACATGGATGATATTCTGGTGTTTTACCCTGATCCAGAATCTTATGCAATACCGTGTGGCAAGTAGTGGAGCTTTTGAGGGCAGCTGACATTAAACTATAAAATCAGTATGTGCAAGTTCTTCAAGTCACAGGCCACCTTCATGGGCAATGTAATGTTTGATGAAGATTATATGATAACTCCAACCAAGGTTAAGATAATTTGTAAGTGTCCATCCTAACTTTATCAAGGAATTGAGAAGTCTTTTTGGGGACGTGTATGTTCCTTAAGAATTAATGCCAAACCTTTCTGAGGTGGCGGCGACCTTGAATAAGGCAAGTCGAGATAAAATGCTCCAGTGGTTCCCTGTTTTTCAGAATGCTTTCCAAGAGGTAAGGTGAACCCTGATATCTACGTCCGTCCTTTGCCATGTAGACCCAGAAAAAGAGTTTATTGTGACTACTGATGCCTCCAACCTCACATAGAGACTGCCCTGTTACAAATGGCAGAGATGGAATAGAGCATCTAAAGGGATATTTTTCCAGGAAAATGTTCTTAACAGATCTAAACTATGCTTTTATGACAAGGTTTTTTGTAGTGGATGAGGCACTGACATATTGGCGTCATCTGAATGACTCATTCCTACCATTCCGCGTTCATACATATCACCGTGCCTTGTTGTACTACTGTGCACCTCATGTTTTGACCACATGGAAAACCTGCTAGCTTGATACCCTGTCCCAATTTGTGTTCTCTTAAGAATTACCAAGGGCAAGGAGAATGGTTTGGAGGATGCGTTGAATAGAAACACTGCGTTAGCTTTATATCCTAAAGAGGTAGAGGTACACAATATCCACTTGATAATTTCGCCAGATAAGATTATATCCCAACATCCCTCTCCCATGGCACACATGTCAGCGCTTGCTTCTCTAGAAAACGCGGAGGAATATGGTATGTTCAGAAAGGTGGTCCCTTCTCAGCCCTTGAGAAGCAGAAATTTACTATGGTTCTCGTTAAGAAAAAGTTGAATCAGGAGAATATTACTAGGGATTACCATGTTAAAGACAAGATGGTGTGGTTTTAGGGATGCCTATGGGTTCCTGATGGACCACTTCGCCAAGAAATCATCCAGGACCTTCATGATGGGATCACAATTGGGCACCCTAAGAAAGTGAAGAAATTGGAGCTAATTTTTCACACTTATAATTGGAAGAATTAGCTGCGAAGGTGTCAGTATTGTAAGGAGTGCCTGGTCTGCAACTGTTTGAAACCAAATTGCCAGACCTTCATGGGGTCATTAATACCAGTTTAAAAGGCCGTAGGGCCCTGGACTTCCTTATTGGTTTTTATATTAGAGTTGCTTTTATTTGATGGCTACAATGCCATCATGGTGGTGGTGGACCATTTTATGAAGTTCGCCCATTTTATTCCTTGTAAAACCACAGTAACCACGGAAGAGATGACTAGGCTCTTCATATCTCATTTATTTTCCCTCCTTGGGGTGCCCCAGGAGATGTTTAATGATCGTGGTCCCCAGTTTACTTTTTTATCTTGGGAAGAGTTGCGTAAAACTTTTCATACATGCCCTTCCATTCTACTGCCTATCACCCAAAATTGTATGGGCTGATTGAACGAGTGAACCAGTGTTTGGAACAGTTCCTGCGGTGTTACACTGCCGCGGACCATTTAAATTGGGCTTTATATCTTGCCATGGCCCAATTTATCTATAACAACGCCAACATGCAACCATCTATTGTACCCCATTCTTTGCCAACTATGAGTTTAACCCTGTCTCAACATGGAGCCCAGCTGTGGATATAGATGGAAGTGGTGATGGACTTTTCTTAGACTATTAAGAAATTACACCAGTGGGTTACCAAAAATTTGGATGCAGCTATGCAAGCTTATAAGGAGAATGTCAATGGTGAGAGACAGGTAGGTCCTGCGTACAAGAAAGGGGATTTCATGATTCTTGATGCTAAAAATATCCCAATAAAGCAGCCATGAAAAAACCGAGACTGAAAAGGATAGGGCCTTACCACATTGTCATAAAGGTGGGCCTCGCCTCATACCAGGTGGATCTTCCCTCATCGTTCCAAATCTTTTCCATCTTTCATGAAAGTAAGCTGACTTTGTTTAAGGCCTCCCACCAGAGAATCCTGAGGCTTATCTCATCAATGGGGCGCCAGAGTTGTAAGTATAAAAAATTGTAGCCTCTTTTAGTGTAAAAAGAAGGTTTGGGTACCTGATATCCTGGAAGAGGATATGATGCAGTTGAGAACAGTTGATTACCAGGATGCAATTGCGGCCATGCCCAAGACCTGATTGAGGCTTTCCACGAGCGTTTCCCTGAAGCAGCAGGACCCAATTCTAACCAATGCATTGCCACCATGAAGCTGGCTCCTGCCTACAAGAACTTCCCTTGCAGAAGCCCCTTGATGGGGGGTGGAGCTCCAACAGAACGGGAGGTAATGTCATGGTTAAATGACACAATTGAGGGCACTGACTGTAGAGATAAGGCTGGGCGTGAGGAGGCAAAAAGAGTAAAATTGGCTGGCCTCCCTGATGTGAAGCATACCCTGGACCAACGCTAACAAAGGCAAGTTATGCCCAAGTTGGTCCTGGGGGTGTGCATGATGGTCAGCCCAGCGTTACATTGAGGGCGTTAAAACGCACAAGGTTTTCTATTAATATAATGAGTTGTTATAGTTTCCTGGAGAATGGGGTTTCAGAACCTGTCTAATTTTAAAAATTTTATAAATTGAAAGAATTCAGCTACAATAAACAACTCGAGTTTAGGCTCACTTGAGCTACAGTACCATGGCTGATGGTAGTATGCAAATATTGGTTCGTTTGATATTAGTACCACTCTCACAGTTTAATGATTCTTCCTCCACATGATTATTAGTGACTCCTTGAGACCAAACTTCATTGTTGGTCGAATTGCTTAATAGAATACCCATTATTTTACGTTTTTTTCATTGTCTCTTGGAAAAAACTCTGCGCAAACCTCCTTGAGGTCTCCAACAATATAGGACATTGTATTTTTCTAAATTAACAACAGAATATGGTGCACAAATGGGCCTTCTCAGTCCCCTCCAGATTGAGGCACCCAAGCACCTCAACACTGATCTTCACTTGGTTATTGACTCCTCCTTGTGGTCCACCAAGTTCTGACATTTGGAATTTATCTAGTTGTATATTCTATATTATACACCCTGTCCCTGGGACCCCGTGCTCTGGCACCTTCTGAGGTTTTGTTCTCACTCTTGCTAGAGACTAGTTCCCTTGTGGTGTTGCTGTATATCCCACACAACCTCTTTGAGAATGATAGATTTATAGAAACTCTCTTGACATTGATGACACTAACATTGCTTTTAATAGAGTTCATGCCTAACACCTTTGAGCATTCCTAGGTCTCATCCTGGAAGGGGGTTCACAGATGAGACTTCGTGTTACTGATCAGTACTTGACCAGTGAAGTGGGTGCAAGCAACCCCTGATCTGGTGATGATACTGGTGACCAGACCATTTAGGATGGTGGCAATAATGGCCCTTTTATAGGAAAGGGCGAGCTAAAATAATATCAGTCCAATTGTGGTGATGTAATGCGAAATAATTTCTCCCTGCATAGTCAGATGATTTATTAATTTATGAGGATGATGGCACCACCCAAATTTCATATGATGATTGACCCCCTTTTATACCTTTGTGTATCTGAAATAAAATTAATCCGCCATTGACGTCCCGTTGAGCAAACTGAATTCCACAAGCAAAGGCGTCCAAAATTTTGAATGGGAATATTGCTAAATCAAGTAGTCATCCAATTTCCAAAGTGACTTGAAGATATGATGTGAGGCGCATCATATGAGTGACATCACTCAAACCTGATGTTAAGATGCATACTACCATTTTTTGCAATCAACCAATATTGAAAAACGAGTACAATGAGCCAAATCCCAGAATTGGGATCTAGCACAAAGACCCTTGAACATTCAGGTTCAGGGGTAACTGCTGTTAAAGATTTCATGCATACAGGTATTAGAAATATGGATTAACAGATTGAAACAGAAGTCAGACGCTATCTGACTAGTGGATCATGAAAAATCTTAATATCAAACCCCAAATCACAAATATTTTACAATATTCAATTCATTTATATCTTGAATTTCCCCCTAAAGAATATGAGTTTCACTTTTTATCTAAAATATTATATTTAACCGAGGTAAGCTGACCAGAGGATGGACATTACCAAACTAAAAACTAAAATCATAATAAAAGTAACAATTCAAACAAAACGCCCAAAAAGGATGGATCAATGAAATTGTACCTAACAAAATATCCAACCAGGTGGGTAGCAAATACTGCTATCCCTCCATGGTGGATGGGGAGGGGGGATCAGGGGGCTCATCTTCAACTGCATCCATCTCATTCCAGAGTAGGGTGCTTGTTAAGGCAGATAGTAAGGGTGTGGGGGCATTGACGGCATGGGGTTCAATATCCTTGATGACTGGAACTTCTGAATAGTTGACAGCCATCATTATACCAACAATGTATTTGTCCAAAGTGTCTTCAGCTTTGAGGCAGTCATCTGGGAATTCAACAAACGTGGCAATGTTGGTTCAGGTTATCTTTGCTTTTGGATTCCGTGCTACTGTTACCACGTTCTGAATGGCTTCAGTAACATTTTTATGCAAGGTTTTCATGTTGATCTTACTTTGTGAAGTAAGATTGTTGGGGATGACGGGAGGTGGAATTCCTCCTGTGAGCGCAGCCACAGATTTGGTGGCTGCTTTGCGAAGCAGATGGCAATCTGTTGTGGCAGCTGCTTCTACTGCAAGCTGGTGGTCGCTGTAGAACGGTTTGGCGTTAGGTTGTGGGACATATTTTTGAGGTAGAAATCTTGCATCTCATTCTGCGTTACAGAGCTGCTCAAGTTGCAGCGTCAATTTCAATGACATTACCTTATTCATCGATTTCATCCAATAATTCCCATGGATTTTTGGTTAAATTGGATTGGGGAATCAGTGTACGGTTGAGGTTTGTTTGATTCATTTGTGGATGCGTGGGATTGAGCTGGGATACAATCCAATGTTTAGTTGGATGAATTATTTGTGGCATTGGGGCAGGGTGGGTGCTAATTGGTGGCTGTAGGTGCAGCTGCAGCATCAGGCATTGGAGGAAGGGAAGGTAGGATCATACCCCATGTTGGAGTTGGTGCAGGGTGGGCGGCGGATTGGTGGGCGTCAGACAAGCTTTTGGCGTCAGTGGACGTTTCAGAGTATGGGCATTTACATTTCAAGTGGTCTAACTCGAAACAAGATGGACAAATCATCCATCCGCCCTCAACACAGGCCCAGAACGGATGGTCAGGGGCAGATGGGATGGTGGCACAAGGGGGAATTGCTAATAAATTTTTTTAAAATTCAGGGCTGATTGTGGCATATGCCCAAGGCCCAGCGAGGCGTGTGACCCCATTTGGGACCACAAATTGTAAGATGGGGTTGGCGCCGTAGGCTGCCGATCCTTCCATCAGCTCCTGGTGGAGCACTTTGGGGGGAGGTGGGTGGGCAAACTAGCAAACTGTACCACCAAGGTGGTATCTGTTGGGAGCTGGGTCCGAGTTGTTGGGAGAGGAATATTATTGAATTTTAGCAGCACCATTGCCGCAGTGGCTGCATCAGCTTCACAGGGGAAGCTGAGATCAAAGTACCCCTTATAGGGGTGGAAGTCTATAAAACAGGCTGGTGTCATCACCGCCTGAGCCATTTTGATAATGGCTTGGTCGTTGTAGGGGAAGAATTTCCTATATTTGACCCTAAGGCTGAAACACATGTTGCTCTGGGGGAGCACCAGGGGGCAGTGGGGCTCCACTTGGGTTCAGGAGAGATGGGCATCGAGATCCTTGGGAGGAACAAATCATCCCAAGGGTTTGGAATGACTGGGTGAGCCAGTCTGAGCGCGTTTTCCTGTCAGATGGAAAATGGAGGGGGAGTTTCGCCGCTGCCCCACGCTGGGACAGTCAGTGGGGGATCCAATGTCATTGGAGCAAGACTTCAAAGTGCAATTAAGTGTTTGTTTTAATTTTACTAAAATTAATTTGCTCATAAAGTTATGCCAAGCAGAGAGAGAGTTATCTTTATATCAAAAATAAAAAACCTTTTTTACAAAATTTTAGGTTTATTCTTTCCTTTGCACTTTTGTTGTTTAAAGTGAAATAATCACCAGTAATCATACTGGTATTGACCAATTTTTAATAAGACACTATCTGTTGAGGATATCTTGGAGCTGATAACGCCAAGGAAGAGGTTGGTGAGGTTCCCGTTAAGTCATTAAGACCAACATATGTCAAGAGTATTTTTCAGACAATTATAAGTCCGATTTTGTAATAAGAGTGCTTCAATATATAATAAGACAAAATTGGCCAAAAGACCCTGGTCAATTCTCAGTGAAACCCCTTAATTTGGGACAATATTTTTAGTAATGTTTCTCAGCCAAATAGCACGAGTTTGGGTAGTTGGATTGCACCAATCATGTGGAAGATTCAGGTGAGTGCATTCAAGATTCCTCCCTGTCCCATTAACAATTTAGTTAAACCACCTATGCGTAGACAACCCCATTTTATAGCCTCAGAGGGGGTCCCATCAGATGTAAAAATTTTCCCACATAATGATTGGTTCAGATATATCAAACTCTTGCCTAACATACTTGTACTACCTTAATTGACCCTTCCTCAGCCATTACATTGAAGCAAAGTGAGTTTTGAGAGTTCCAATAAGTCAAAACCTATATTTTCTAATTCAGATACTTGTACTGTATACTGAATTGCTTGGCTATCTTAATTTGAACCTTAGTTTTTACATGCTAAGCAGTGACATAGTAATATTGTTCTCTTTTCACCCTGTCGCCATCACTAATAAAATTGTCTAAAAGACCATCTTATTTTCCTGAAGTTAAAGCTTCCTAGTTTATTTAAGTGGTGGTAAATTTTTTCTTATTTTGTTAACAGCAATTAAGATTTTAACTAATCCTAATTTTTTAAACTATTGTATCCTGTGCTAATAGCACCGGCGGGCCTTAGTTAATACCAGGATTTTGACAAGTGGCTTTGCAACAGGGGCTCTGTATACCATTAAATAAACTGAAAAATGGAGGTTGGTTGGGAAAGTAAAATTCATGGCCTCCCTGCTGAACTTAACCCCCAGCTAGCCTCTCTGGCATTCTAGCTAGTCTGTTCTTTGTCTCGACATAAAAGACTTGAGCAGCACTCTTTGCAATGCTCTTAAAGAGCCTCCCCAAATATTTATAAACCCCTTTTGGAAAAGTTTAACTTAGGTGAGGGAGTATTGCATCTTTCCTCTTTATGTATGAAGTTACCATGAAAAAAGAAAGAGACATCTTAAAATCAAGTACATCCTTCCCTGCTTGAGTAGAGTAGCTCAGGTGATAATGGTTCCGCACATGGCCACTCTCAGCACCTGGGCGGATATAAGCAAGCACTCATTGAGGGATTTGGCTCCCCGCAGAGTTTAAGAAGGCAAAAAATAGGACTTTATGCGCCTTAGCCTGAAAAAGGGAGAATCAATCGCCTCTTTCATTTGGCAGTTTTACATTAAAGCTCAACCGTTATTGCTTGCAAAAATTCTGCCACTAGACGATGCTATTGTGGCTACCTTGGCTGAATTAGAGTCTCATCCCTCATTGGCAATGTATATCTCCTCAGTTAAGCGCTCTTTCAAAAATGTATGAGATATCAAGGAAGCCTTACTAGCGAGAGCTGACATCTATGTACTTGACCTTATGCAAGGAGTCCTAAAGCAAAAATTTACTCAAACCCCTCTAGCCCTTTACTATGGCTGCCTCCCTTTAAAAACCTTCTCCTGCGGAGATGCGGCCATGGGATGCTCCTCCATCCTGTAAGGATAGCCACAAGATAATAGCGGTGATGGGGCAGTGCTCCCCTCCATCTTCAGCTTCAAAAAGCCAGCTGATGAAGGCATTTATCCCTTGCCCTGCCCCTCTCTTCCTCCAGAGAGGCCTTCACAAATGATTCTATCATATCGTCCTTACCAAATCCTACCTCTCTCGCTCTCTCCACTGGCTATCTCTTTTCCAAACCTGTAGCCAGGAGGCAGCCTAAACCATCCATGTTAAAGGGTACCTGTAGAAAATAACAATGACCACGTCCCCTCAAAAGCTGTTAGGGGAGATGAGCTCCCCCAGGGTCTCTCCTGCAACAAAGAAGCCTTGAACTTACCTCAAAATCGATGTATTCCCTGACATGCATCAATAACCCCTCTAATGTCAAATCTGAAGAAGGTTGTGAAGATGTTGTTCATTATGTTTTAGAAGCCCCAGGTGAAGTGAAGGTACCTAACAGTTTGAAACTGAAGATAGTGGATATGACTAAGATCTCCGTCAAACTTATTTCCATCAAGTGTTGAGGGGCTTTGAGGTTATTGACACTTCAAGTGACACTTCCAGTGACACTGACCAGCTCATTGCTACTCTTATCCGCCCCACTCAGTGTGTTTATATCCTGCAGAGTATCTAAGAAAAATACTTGAAATGGCCAGAAGACTTGCCCCTACTCTACGTCTAGATGAGGTTCTCGCTCTTTGCCCCAACTTAAGTGGAATCTAACAAAAGTGGAGGTCATTGTCAGTGGAGTGTGGGTTAGGGATATCCTTAACACTGGGTTCTCTGTGAACGTTGTGTCAACAAAACCTATGAAAAATTAAGCTGGCCCATGACTTCAACTACACCAGGAGTTTAGAACTGCGGGTCCTGCCAACACCCATGCTATTGGAGCTTAATCTTCTCTACCCATTCTTTTGGGAAGCTCACCTTGTTGGCCCCATCGATGGTCTTGGTTAACAATATCTATGACTTACTCATTGGTACCCAGTTTATGCTCAAATATTAAGGGACTATCGATTTGAAGCAGGGCTATCTCTCCCTTATTAACTATGAGGTTCCTTTGATTTTGGCCAATGATGAGCTTGAAAAAATACGTTTGAACGGTTGTTTGCCCCTCCTCTACTCTATCTTTGCACTCTACAATGGTGGAACGAAATAAAATTTTTTCAATCAATGGACGCCCCAGATGGTATCCCTTTCTATACATATAAAGAGGTAGTAATTAAAGCTGGTGAACTACAGGTAGTTGACACTAAGATTACCTTACAAATTCCACACAACTTTTTATTTCACCTAATCAGCATTGACGTAGTTAGCCCTCTTGAGCCTAGAGTCTTGCCAGATGTGTTAGACCCAGCTTATCAACGACCTATAAATCTCCTTCTGTGGAATCTCACTAAGAAGGAAATGGTCTTCAAGAAGCATTAGGACATTTGAAAAGGCCTGCTGGTCCCTATTAAGGACACAAACAAGTTCACTGTATTGGGTCAATGGCGGATATGGGCCTACCTGGTGATTAATCCTTATGTACTCTTTCTACTGCTCATATTTATGATGATTGAACCCCTGCAGAGCTTAATAAAGTTTATAGTTTACAGGAGTCAAATAGCGATATTTTCTTTAAATCCAATACTTACTATGGGAACACGAAGGGTTGGACTCACACTATTGACATTGAGAATGCTCGTCCCATAGTATCCAAGCACTACTTCAGATCTAAAGTTGACGAGCTACAGATGCAGAAGAAGCTCAAACAATTTTTGGACGCTGGGTTACTGTTGCCCTCACAAAGCCCTTAGACCCCTCTTCTACTGATAAAGAAGATAAATGGAGGTTATTGGGTAGTGATGAACTACTATAAATTAAGCAACCTCACACAGAAGCATAGTTACCCTATCCCCACACATTGATGACATTCTGGCCCAACTCTATGGGTCTAAATTCTTTTCTATTATGGACTTGGCTAGTGGGTACTGTCAGATGGACCTTTCTCTACAAGATCAGGAGAAGAGTGCCTTTATCTGCAGTAAGGGCTTGTTTCAGCCCACTCAGCTAGCTCTTGGATTGTGTAATGTGCCTGCTAATTTTCAGCATATGATGGATCACATTCTACAGGATGGTAAGCTGAGCTGTGTGGTTGTATATCTCAATGACATCATTGTCTACTCCAAGACTTTTAACGAGCACCTCACGCACCTAAAAGAAGTGTTTCAGCGCTTGAGAGCCTCTCACATTAAACTGAAGCACTCCAAATGAACGTTCTTCCAGAAGAAGCTGGATTTCCTTAGGCACATCATCTCACAAGATGGGATTCAACCCCTACAAGATAAGGGTGAAGCGATATCCAGAATTCCTGCACCAAAAGACCCTTTGCAATATTAGGATCTAAGGGCATGATGGGGTATTATTATCAATTTAACCCCAAGTTTGCTCAACTTAGTCATCATCTTGTACATCTCTTGGTCAAGAACACTCCATTTCATTGGGGTGCTGAACAAAAGGCCGCGTTTGAGGCCTGAAGAAGTTGCTGCAACAAAAGCTATCCCCCGCAACCCTGAGTATGGAAAGCCTTCATGTTATCCACAGAAGCCTCTAATTACGCCGTTGGAGCTATCTTTGCTCACTTGGATGAAAACGGGGTCGATCATCCTGCGTTTTATTTCAGTAAGATGCTCTAAAATTGCTGAACGCAATTACAGCGTCACAGAAAAGGAGTGCCTTGCTGTCTTACTCGCTGTCAAATACTACCGCCCTCTTTTATATGGGACTTCATTTAAAGTGATTACTGACCATGCCTCATTAAAGTGGTTACATAATATGAAAGATACCATTGGACGGTTAACTCTCTGGGCTCTTAAGCTCCAGCATTATGATATGACCATTGAGCATCGGGATGGAGCTCACCACATGGATGTAGATGGGTTGACGAGGCTGCCCGTTCTTCACCTAGACAATATCAAAGCTGAGAGGTTACATGGCCTCCTAATGACTCCTGACTCATGGGCTGATAAAGATGAACCAGTACAAAAAATTTTCGCTCGGCACTCCCACAACACCAAGGTGAAGAGTGGGAAGTTATATAAGAAAGTAAAGGTCAATTGGTTGCTCTATCTACGGCCATCTGAGCGAGAGCCTGTGATCCTGGAGTCTCATAATATCATGGGCCATGGAGGAGTATAAAAACTCATGAGTGGTTTAAAGAGCGGCACTACTGAGAGGGCATCATGGAGACCATAGCTGAAGACTTGGATGCTTGTCTTACCTGCAAAAAACAATCCAGCTTAAAGACCTGGTATCAGTACTAACCTACTCTGCCCCAACAACACTTCCAAATCATAAGTTTGGACGTGTTAAGGCCTCTACCTCAGACCACATGTGACAATCTTTATATCATGGTCAGAATTGATCATTTCACCAAGTGGGTAGAAGCTGTTGCCCTCCCCACTCAGACTGTAAAAGCCACTGCTACCTTTTTACACAATATATATTTACCTAGCATGGTTGCCCCAGGTCCTCCTTTGTGACGATGGGAAAAATTACCTCTCAAGTGGTAAAGCTCCTCACCACCTCCATTGGATTACAACAACTCTTATAGGACCCTTATAACCCATCCACCAATGGTGCCTTAGAAAGAGATAATGAAACCCTGGTCTCTATACTATGGAAATTGTCAACTCAGACCCTCTTCACTGTGATCTCTAATTACCCAGTGCCCTTATGGCCTGCCACATCAGTTAACATCGCATTCTCAATATGTCTCCTTTCCATGTACTGTATGGGCGAGAAACTGGGGTATCAGATTTATTAGCCAAGGACATTTTCTCTGACATGAATGACTCTAGAAAGCCATGAAAACGTTGGCTCAACACATCATCCAATTACAATCAGAGGTCATGACTAATTTGGCAAAGACTGTCACCAAAGAAGTTCAAAAAGCTAATGAGCTACAGCCCCCTCTTACTTCCTTCCACTTATCTGACTTGGTACTTTATTACCACATCCAAATAACACCTAGAAGTAAGAAGGTTGCTTCTATCTGTGAAGGCCCATTTTTAGGCACTTACAAGCGAGGGGATGGGTACTCCATCAAATCCCTTGCTACTGGAGTTATTGTTAATTAAATCTATGGCGTGTTCCTTCACCCCTATTCTTCCCCTAACACACTTGAAGGGGGTAATGTTGGACTTTTACAAGTCTTGTTTTTTAATAAGATTGCTTCAGTTCATATAAGTACTAAATCGACCAAAAGACCCTGTCCAACTCTCAGTGAAACCCTTCAAATTAGGACAATACCTGTAGTAATGTTTCTTGGCCAAATAGCATGATTTTGTGAATTCAGATTGCACCAACCATGTGGCAGAATCAGTGGAGTCCATCTGATGTTCATTCCATCCCATTAACAATTTTGTTAAACCACCTACGCGGAGACAACACCTCTATATAGTCTCAGAGGGGCACAACCAAGTGTAAAAAATTTACCGCATGGTGATTGGTTCAAATATATCAAATTTTTGTCAAAAGAGTTGTACTACCTACTATTGACCCATCATCAGCCATTTCGTTGAAGCAAGTGAGTTTTGAGAGTTTCCAATAAGTCAAAGCCCCATATTTTCTAACTCAGATATTTATAACTTATACTGAATTGCTCAGCTTTCTCAATTTGTACCTCAGTTTGTTTACATACTAAGCAGTGACATAGTAATAGGGTTCTCTTTTAAACCCAATTCCATCACCAATAAAATTAACCAATAACCATCTTATTTTCTCTGAATTTAAAGTTTCCTAGTTTATTATAAAGGTGTCAAAAAATTCTCAATTTTTATCAGCATTTAAGAAAAGATAACTTATGCTTCTTTTAACTTGTTAAATCCTGTGCAAATAATACAAGCGGGCCTTAGTTAATTCCAGAAATTTAAAAAGTATCTAAGAGACTCAAATAGTTCACCAAGGGCGCGGAAAATTTAGCCAAACAGTCAATGCACCAACGGGTAGCATCTGAGAAGGATTTACTTGGTGAGAGAGATTGTGATTTTTAAAGATTTTCTGGTGCCTAATCTGCATGGAATAGATCCCTTGAGCAGCGAGTTGGTCTCTAAATTCAGATGAGCTGAGGTTGGTGCACTGACTGAGGGGTCAGCCGTTTAAGCAGAAGCATTTTGGCTGCAATGCGCCATAGTGATCAAAAAATTTTAAATTAAAACTGAGAACTTATTAGGAGAAAATGTGATTTATTTTTAATAAAACAAAAAAGGGAAAAAGCAAAATAGGCAGTAGTCTTAAAAGTGAGGGTGCTGGCCTAAGTAAAAAGGCATATGCTTTGGAGGGTTACGCGTTGTACCTGGGTACTGTACCCTCTTCATAAGTTTCAGATTCTTCACAGTTTGCAATTTAGGAATAAAGGCTCAGAATATTTTAAAGGCTATAAGAATTGGAGTTTGAGGAAAATGTAATGAGCACGCAATGATTGGATGCTCCATAAGTAAGCAAATTTTTTTAGAAGTTTCTAAATCAAGATCTGCTCCATCTGCAGTGGCCTGGAATTTAATTAGCTTAGGAATAAAAATGGATACTAGCAAAATACTTAAAGGTGCAAATCAAAATGGAAGATGGGAAATATTTTTCTTATAAACTAAAAATTGTACAATTAAATAAAAGATCTTGGGATTTGGGAATGAGGGGATTTTGGAAAAAGTGGTAGTAGAATAGTATAACTTACCTGGAGGTAAAAGTGCTATTTTGGAGGTGTAACTGATGGATCTCTATGCATCGAGCCTAATGCTCTTAAGTACAATCACAAGGAAAGGTGGTAACAGGTGCAGTTATATAAGAGAAAGGGTTAAATTTCCTGGAAAGCAATGAACCAAAAAACAGTTGGTGTCACTTAAGCCTACATGATAAAGTGAACACACTCATCCCCACCTTTCCTGACAACCTACCTTATTTTGTAACAAGACTCCTGGTAAATTATCCAGGTCTACATTATTTTTTAAATAAGTATATTGGCCTGAAGAATCATACGACCACCCCTGAGGATCCCTGCAAGCGCTTAGTCTTCATTATTGTTGTTGCAACAGGGCTTCCTCTTAATATCTGAATATGCCAATTGCTTCACTTAATTTTCCTAGTCTTCTTGAGCTCCTCTTTCCAAGCTTCCAATATGTTTCTTTCAGAACTTGAGATCATAATTAGTAGGAGTTACCGCGACTACCCACTTTTTCACGCTGGAATAAGATGTAACCTTGGAATCAAGGTTTAACACCAACTGTCTTTATCATACTCAAGAGAAGTCCAGTAACAAGTCTTAACCTATGAGACAATGAACTCCTGATCATAGTGAAACCTAGGTCTTTACTCCTTCACCTGTGCCCTAAGTCTCCAATACCCCTGTTGAGAAGGAGATATTACTGGATGATTACTATACATTCTGGTGGATCAGAAATTAGAATTGAGGTAAGCCTCGAGATTGAACAGAAAGTTATAGTGATATGAAGCGAATTAGTTAAAGTATCAATAGTTCAGTGAACTGAGGGAATTTCGCCAAAACTTTGAGATAGATGAAAACTCCCAAAAGGGAACGAATATGAGATTACTAATCAGAGGATGAATTTGACTTGGAATACCAAGATAAGAGTTGAGCGGAATAACGAATGGAGGAGGTTTTTTCAGTAATCCTCAGATAAGTTCTATGTTTATTATATCACAATAAAAAGGGTCAATAGGGCGATTGCTCCATATATTATATTTATCAGTTTCTATTAGGAGTTGGCGATCTACATAATGTCTGATTCAGTTGCTCAGTGGCTAATACCACGTTCAAACCATCTTTTTGGGATCAACCCGTTATGCTGAGATTTAACAGTGGTGCTCACTACAGGGGCACTGGTCACTGTAGCTTATCTGCAGTAGGGAATCATGGAAAGCCCTCACTCGTTATGTCAAACCCTGATCAGATTTAATGCTCAATATTCCAAGGAAGCTATGGAAGCAACCAACGATGAACTGTCACTTTACACAGTGACAGAGCCAGGTGATGAAGATTCTATGATCAATTTGCAGTTAGGAACTTGTCCTGAGTAAGCAGCAGATCAACAAGGTTACTCTATGAACGTGACCTCCCAGCAGCTGTGGGGCATTATAGAATGGCATCTGTGGGGGTACCAACTCTACAAAGATGAGGTGGGGAGCATGTTCTTAGCTTATTCTACAATCAACGGGAGCAAGAAATTCGCTAAGCGTTGTATATGTCCTTTCTTGACGCAACTACCATGGGGCTGTCTCGTCAGCTTAGTACCCATGGAACTAAAGAATATTTAGTTGCATACATGCAACCATCAATATGCCAGCTACTGCGTGTGCTGGCCTTCCACAACCTTGAGATTGGGGGCATCATGCAGTTTTTTCAAGTGCAGCAGAACAATACTCACCTTCTACTCAACTGCCTTGATCACTCATTTTTGGAGGTTCAGGGGGCGCTGGTGCAGGTGGATTACCATGTTGTGGATGTGCACCATCGTTTGGACGCTTTGGTTCCATAGTTGAATCAGGAGTTACATCAAGTGATAGGAAAACTGATGGACTGGCATGGCCTATTGGCGGAATGGATTAGGGACATCACCACGGTGGGAAGCAACACTAAGCATCTTATGATGGACCTGGCAGTATAAGTGGAAGTTCTTGAAGCTGTGATAACTCAGATTAGAGATAGGGTTGCCTTGACAGAGCAGCAGATAACGGATCACGTTGACTCCGTGGAAGCTGAAATTTAGTCACCTTTGCATTGAGTGGAGTAATCAGCGAATGGCTGACCATATGCTCAATTTATTTGGCATTCCCAAAATATTACCAGGTGCTAATTCATGTTACACAGTTGGAAAGTGTTAGTCAGGTGGATCAGAGCCAAGCAATTACCTTTCTATTCACCAAGATGGTAGAGTATGCAGACATATGAGTGCGATTTGATACTCTTCAATGGGCCAACGAGGAGCTGGTGCAATAGTGAGCCACCCTCATTAATCAGGTAGATGACGTCAACTGACAAAGCGTTATATTAGATGGCAGCATGCAAGAATGCAAAACAAAGTTGAGGAGTTTATCTCGCAGCTTCAGCCAATGGAGCATAAACTGAACTCTGAGTAAAAATTCTGCTTCAAATTTAAAATCAATATGAAGCACTTCAACAGAAGGTGAAAGATGGATGGTGTCGATGTTGCTTAGTTAAAGCTGAGCAAATAATTGATGAACATTATGCTGACAAGCTGGGACAGGGGGAAAGGTGCAGTCAGCAGCAAGTTGGGAGAAGAATGTTATGGATCAGCAAGCAAGTATCCCTCAGGGGTTGCGGCAGTCTCTCCTCACAACCCAAATTCTTCTGAGTCTACTTTAGTGGATTCACATTCATCTGCACGAACTTACACTAGTTCAAAAGGGAATATTTCCCTCAATTGTTCAGAACCTACTTTGTCTGTTCCTCAGCCAGAGCCTGGAGTGATGAGAGTTTTTTAGATCAAGAAGTTACCACCCTTCGTCATGATTGGAATATGCATGTATATATCAAACATTTGCCCTCTCAGATGCAAAGGAAGATTTTTGGGTTGAAATTAGCTAGTAGAGATAATGTCAGCCATTTATGAGTTTATGATGAACCTAAGAGCGATTAAGTAAAAAATTATGATTTTGTCAACCAAAATACCTTGGTCAATTCTTGTGGTACACCACACATTGGGGTAACATTATTTCAATAAATACTAGGGCAACAATCATAAAGTTAAGCAGTTGGATCTCTCTGACCACGCAGTGGACCCTGGGACATCCATCAAAATGGAACTCCCCCAGCTACAACCAGGTCCCTTCATGCACCTACATGAGGACCACCCCTTTTATAGGCGTGGCGGGGTCCCCAAGGTAAAATAATTACCTGATGGGAGTTAGCTGAAGCTCATTAAAGCATTACCACACTGATACGTGATGCCAGCTGTTGATTCCCCCATCCATTTTACAGCCCACGTGAAGTGAGTATTTCAAGCTTTGATAAGCTGAATTTTCATATTTCCTAATTTGGATGGTAACAAGCCATTCTAAATTTACTATTAAATTCCCTCTGACCTTTGATACAGTTAATATGGATTGGTCAGAAATCAAGGGGATTACAATTCCTTTTTTACCCCGCACTGCTAACAAAAACCCATAAGAAACCCAAGTTTTTATTAGTGCTTGTTTTTAATTTTTAAAAACTTTTGTAGGATCCAGCGGTGTAAGCACCAGCGAGCACAACCAAGCCATATTTCTAAAACTGGTGCTTACTACAGGGGATCCTTGTACACTGAAAAAATTTTCAAAAATGGAGGCTTCAAACGTAAGTAACCTCCATCTTTTCTCTTCAAGTTGAATCACGTTTTGTTTGCTCTGGAAAAGAAACTAACAAGCGCTCTATCCCGTCTTTAGGAACTTGAACAGCGCTCACTAAAACCACGTTTGACAGATAAATACATCCCTGGAGAAGGGTACAATGATACCTTTTTGTACGGATATGAAGCTGCCATGTATGGTGCAATGGACAAACAAAAAGTTCAACGCATCCTTCCCTGTTTAAGCCGCCTAGCGCAAGAGATAATAGTTCCTTGCCTGGACCCTTTGCACACTTGGCAGAGTAAATAAGGCTCTTTTGGCTGAATTTGGTTCACAGCAGAGTCTTAACAGGGATAAACAAGCCTTTATGCGCTTAAGAATGAATGATAATGAAACACCTGATGCTTTTGCTGAGCGATTTTACCTCGCTGCACAAAGGTTGATAACGTCTAACATGTTAACCCTGGATGATGCTATCGCTGCAATGTTAAATTGGTTAGCTTCTTAACCCTCTCTACACCAACATATCATTTCAGTGAAGCGCTATTTCAAAAGCATCTGCAACATAAAGGAGGATCTGTTATATGTTGCTTATTTTTATTCCTGTGCAACAATACATGAAGCTGAGGTAAGATCTTCAGTTCTAATCGATGAAGAGTTTTTACCTGTAGAACAGTTGGGTGTAAGCACACCTGTACCTACCTAAGTAAAACCTGCTTCTTCAGTACAATTCACAACTGATATCACTCCCTCTTATAAGTCAAAGCCCTGTAAGGTAGCTAAAACCATAATCTCGCACAAGCTTACCAAAGCTGCTAGGGTTTCCCCTCAATCTAAGCTGGTAAATGCGCGCCAAAAGGTTATCAAATCTTCTTTATCCGTCTCCCCTACCTCAATTGCGGATTTGCCAGTGGTGGAGAATACCCTTGGGATGAATCTGAGGGGGTGAGGTTGTAGGATACTATTTATTGGGAGCTCCAGAGGAAGTGAAGGTCCCTGATTGATTGAACGCTGAAGGAGTAGATGAACCCACCATACCTGAGGAAACCTACTTCAAACAAGTATTAGGGTGTCCAAAAGTTATTAAAACTGCCAGCGATGGTGATTGGTACTTAGCTGGCTTAATTCGACCTCTTCAGCGGGTTCATACTATGAAATTTATCCTGGATACATACCCCAAGACTCCTCAAGAACTAACCTCTACTTTCCGGCTTAAGGAGGTCTTGGCTTTGTCTCCTAACTTTGGGGGAACACTCACCAAGGTTGAAGCGGTCATCCAAAAGTCCAGGTAATGGCCATCCTGGATAATGGCTCCCCAGTTAACATAATCTCTACTAATCTCATCAAAATGGTAAAGCTGGCGTTTTATTTGGAATACAATCAAGAGTTTGGAACAGCTGACCTAAACAACACCTGAGCCATTGGTGCATAATTTTTCTTCCCATTCATATTTAAAAGATCATCTTATCAGAACCTACAGTGGCTTTGGACAACAACGCCTATGATATGCTTATAGGTACCAAGTTTATGATTGAGTACAAGAGAATAATTAACATGAAACAAGGGATTCTCTCATTATTCAACTATAAAGTCCTTTAGTCCTATCTAATAAAGAACCCAGAAAGCACGAATACACTTGCCTGATGGAATATCCCTCTCGCCTATGACTTTGCATTATTTCACCTCTGAGCGCAACACCAAAAAATTGCTTTATTCAGTAGATTCTATATCTGGAATCCCTTTTTATGCGGCAGATGAAGTCGTAATTAAGTCTGGTGAAAAATGAGTGGTGGACACAAAAATTACTCTCCAAATCCCACCCCACTGCTTGTTGCAACTCATAAGTCTTGAAGGCGTTAGCCCCTTGGAGCCTTGGGTATTACCTGGAATATTAGACCCAACCTATCAGAGTCCTATCACTATTCTTCTGGGAAACCTCACCGGCAAGGACATAATTTTAGGAAAACACCAGGAGATTGGCAGAGGGTTTTTAATCCCCATGGAGGACATCTAACAAATTCATTCTATTGGCTCAATGATGGATTTAGGGTTGCCAATGGATAACTTAGTATGTATTTTTCCCAACGTCCATATTTTGGATGAATTGACCCCAGATGATCTGGAAAAGTTCATACCTCCTTAGATGACTATAGCGATGTATTCTCAAATCTGATCATGACTATGGCCACATGAAGGGCTGGTGCCAAGTCATTGAAGTGGGTGATGCCCATCCTATTAGTCCAAACCTTATTGCAAGTAAAAGGTGGAGGAACAACAAATGAAGACGGAGTCCAACAGTTACTTGACGTGGAGTTACTAGTTCCTTCATAAAGCCCTTGGTCTTCTCAACTCTTATTAATAAAAAGAAGAAAGGAGGTCATTGGATAGTTATGGACTATTACAAAGTAAACAACCTCACAAAAAGGATAGCTATCATATCCCCGCATTGATGATGCCCTAGCCCAACTCTACAGATCCAGCTTCTTTTCTGAAATGGATTTGGCTAGTGACTATTAGTAAATGGACATTTCTCCTCTGGATCAGGAGAAATGTGCCCTTATTTATAGTGATAATCTCTTCCAACTTATACAATTACCTCAAGAGTTGTACAACGCACCTTCATCTTTTCAGCATGCAATGTATCATATTTTGCAAGACATAAAGTTAACTTGTGTCATCGTCTACCTGGATGACATCATGGTGTTCTCAAAAACCTTTAAAGAACATCTTGATCACTTGAAGGAGGTGTTTTAACGGTTACATAAGTTTAATATTAAGTTAAAGCCCTAGAAGTATACCTTTTTTATTTAACTGAGACAAGATGATTAGGGGATGGACATTACCAAACTAGATAAAACTAAAACTAATGCAACTAATTGATCCAAACAAAACGCCAAAATGAGCGAATTGAGTGAAACACACCAAATGAAGTAATCAACCAGGTGGGCAGCGGAGACCAATTATCCCTCTATGGAGGAAGAGGAGGGGGATCAGGGGGCTCATCTTTGGCAGCAGCTTTCTCATCCCAGAGTAGGGTACGTGTCAAGGTGGATAGCGAGGGCGTTGGAGCATTGGCGGCATGGTGTTTAATATCGCTAATGAATGGTATTTCCTGGAAATTGTCAGCTATTAAAATGGCAGTGAGATGTTTGACTAAGTCTTTTTTTGCTTTAATGCGGGCCTCTGGGAGTTTAACAAACATGGCAATTTAGGTTTGGATATCTTAGCTTTAAGATTCTGTGCTACTGTTACCACGTTCTGGATAGCGTCATTGACCTTTTTGTGCAATTGATTCATTGTAATTTTACTTTTTGGGGTGAGATTTATGGGGATAACAGGATGGGGAATACCTTCTGTGAGAATCGCCACTGATTTGGCAACAGCTTTGCGGAGAGGACAACAATCTGGTGTGGCAGCTGCTTCTACTGTAAGCTGGTGGTCACTGTAGAATGATTTATAGTCTAACTGTGTGGCATAGAAAATGAGGGAGTATTTGGCGTCCCATTCTGCATTACAGAACTGCTCGATTTGCAGAGATGGTTCTTCAATGAGATTACCTGATTTCTAATTTCAGCCAATAACTCCCATTGGTTCTGGTTGAATTGAATTGGGGAATCGTTGTATAGTTGAGGTTTGGATGATTTGTTGGAGGAAGTGTGGGATTGAACTGGGGTCCAAGACGGTGCTTGATTGGAGGGAGAATTTGTGGCATTGGGGTGAGGAGGAGGCTGATTGGTGGCTGCAGGTGCAGCTGCAGCATCATGCTTTGGGGAGGGTGAGGTAAGATCATACCCCATACTGAAGCTGTTGCAGGGTGGGCAGCAGATTGGAGGCTGGCAGATGAAAAATCAGCGCCGTCAGAAGCAGCTAGGGATGGGCACTTTCATTTTGAGTGGTCCAACTCAAAACAGGATGAATAGTCCATCCATTCACCCTTGACGTGGGCCCAGAACAGATGGTTGGGGGCAGAGGGGATAACAGCGCGAGGGGGAAATGACAGGGCAATTTTATTTGATTCAGGGCTGATTATGGCATATGCCTGAGGCCCAGCGAGGCGTGTGGCCCCATTTGGGACCACAAATTGCAAGATGGGGTTTAAGCCATAGGCTGCCAAACCTTCCATCAGCTCCTGGTGGAGCACCTCAGGGGGAAGGTGGGTGGGCACCAAGCGAAATGAACCACCAAAGTGATATCCGCTGGGAGCTGGGTCCAAATTGTGGGGAGAGGGGTACCCTGGAAAACCAGGGGCACAGTTGCCGCAGTGGTGGCATTGGCTTCACAGGTGAAGATGAGATCAAAATACCTCTTATAGGGGCGGAAGTCGTTAAAACTGGTGGGATGCATCACTGCTTGAGCCATTTCATTAATGGCTTGGTCATGGTAGGGGAAAAGTTTCCCATATTCAACCCTAGGGCTGAAATGCATGTTGCTTTGGGGGAGCACCAGGGAGCAGCAGGGTACCGCTTGGGTTTGATCAAGGTGGGCGTTGAGATCCTTGGGAGGAATGAATCGTCCCAGGGGTTTGGTATGACTGGGCGAGCCAGTATGAGCGCGTTTTCTGCCAGACAGAAAATGGCGTGGGAGTTTCGTCGCTGCTCCACATTGGGGCAGCAGTGGGGAATCCAAGGACATTGGAGCGAAACTACAGTGTGCGATCAAGTTTGATTTCTTTATCCATATAATTTTTTTAAAAACGTTACAGCAAGCGGAAAGAGAGTTCCATTGAAGTGTACCTTCTTTCAAAGGAAACTGGATTTTCTTGACCATGCCATTTCTCAAAAAGAAATTCAATCAATTCAAGATAATGTTAAAGCTATTTAAAAAATGCCTCCCCCTAAAAATAAAGTAATATTCAGGTATTTCTAGGGATGATGGGGTACTACCATCAGTTCATCCTAAAGTAGCTCAGTTTAGTGAGCCTCTTGTCTAACTATTAACCTAGAACAATCCTTTTCAGTGTGGTGCTGAACAGAAAACCACTTTTGAGACAGTGAAGCAACTGCTACAACAACGTCCTATCCTACGGCACACAGATTATAATAAACCCTTTGTTTTACTCACTGACGCCTCAGGCTATGACGTTGGGGCCATCTTAGCTCAATTGGACGAAAACGGCGCAGATCATCCTGTATCCTATTTTAGTAAGGTGATGTCAAAGGTGGAACGCAACTACAGTGTATAGGAGAAAGAGTGCCTGGCGGTTCTGTTAGCTGTAAAGCACTACTATCCTTTCCTATATGGAATTACCTTCACTGCTGTTACTGACAACGCATCCTTAAAATGGCTACAGAACATGAAAGATCCTACTGGCCAGTTATCTCGCTGGGCTCTAAAGCTCCATCCCCATGATATGAAGAACAAACACAATGCTGGAACCCATCACATGAATCTTGATGGGTTGACATGGCTACCAGTCCTTCACTTAAATATTGAGGCGGAGAGGTTACATGGCCTCTTAATGACCCCCAATGACTGGGAGGATGAGGATGAGCCTGTTCAGAAGATGTTATCCTGGAACTCCCATAACACAAAAGTGGAGAACGGAAAGTTTTATAAACAGGTGGGGTCAAAATGGCTGCCTTGCCTTCAGCCCTTGTTATGTGTACCAGCTGTCCTCAAAGCTCATTCTACCCTAGGGCATGGAGGGGAAAAGGAAACTTATGAGATGGTTAAGGATCGGTAATATTGGGATGGAATGATGGAATCTATCGTTGACATCTTGGAAGCTTGCTTTATGTGTAAGAAGCAATCCAGTTTTAAGACAAGATACCATTATCAACCCACTACCTCTCAACAACCGTTCCACACCATCAGTTTGATGTAGTAGGCCCCCTTCCTCAGACTACTAGTGGGAACAAGTTTTTTCTAGTAGCTATTGATATTTCACTAAGTGGGTGGAAGCCGTGGCTCTTCCTGCATAAATGTCCAAGACCACAGCCACCTTTCCCATCAAAGCATTTTCTCTCAACATGGCTTTCCCTAAATACTACTCTGCAATGATGGTAAGGACTTAACCTCAATAGTAGGCAAAATCCTGGCCTCATCCATGGGAGCCCAACAATTTTTCTCAGCTCTGTACAATCATTTTACCAATGGAACTATAAAGAGCATTGATACCTTGTTTTCCATCCTAAGAGAAATGGTCTCTTCTGATCCACTTAACTGGTATCAATTCATACCAAGTGATCTTATGGCCTACCAAATTATTTATCACCAGGTTTTGAAAATGTCCCCACTCCATGTCTTGTATGAGCGTGAACCAGGAAACCTGCTCTCTTAGTTAAAGATGTATTCTTCTCTAGAGTTGAGAAATTTGAGAAGGTTATGAGAATATTGGCTCGACGCATCATCCAACTCAAATCTGAGGCTATCACCTATCTAGAAAAAATGGTGACTAAAGAAGGGCAGGCTGCCAATGAGCTCTGAACCACCCTACCTACCTTCCAAGTATCTGACATGGTATTATAATGCCATACCAACATCACTTCTAGAAGCGATAAGCTTGGATCAATCTGGGAGGGTCCCTTCACCATCACCTACAAAAGAGGTAATGAGTACTCAATAAAGTCTTTAGCTACAGGAGTCACCATCAACTGAGTACATGGCCGTTTCCTCCTATCTTATTCCCCCCAACATTCTTGAGGGGGTGATGTCAGAAATTTGCCCTCTCATATGTAGAGGAAGAATGTCTTGGATCAAAATCTGCTTAAATGGGGAGATTTCAGATATTTATGAGTTTTTGATGAACCTAAAAGCTATTTAAATAAGGATAACAATGAAATTGAGGATATTGGTCAAAAGACCCTGGCTGATTCTTGGTGAAACCCCACAAATTGGGGTAACACCATTTCATAACCTTCATAGGCAATAAATGTAAGATTGAGAAGTCAGATTACTCTGACCATGCGACGGACCCTGGGGTGACCATCAGATGGTAAACCCCCAGCCACAACCAGGTCCTTCCAAGCACCTACGTGGGAACCACCCCCTTTTATAGGCGTGGCGTATGTCCCCCAAGGTGAAAGTTTATTTTCAAGCGGTAATTGGTTGAAGTACATCAAAACATTATTACATGGGTGCATTCTGCCCCAAAACCCATCTCATCTGTTATTTTGCCAAAAAGTAACTCAAATATCTCAAATCTGATAGGATAGTTTACCATTTTTCCTAATTCAGAATGCATATAAGCATATCCAAACATATCCTTAAATCCCCTTAACCTTTGATGCAGTTTAAATACTGATTGGTCAGATATCAAAAGGGTCGTTTTTTTCCTTTTATTGCGCTCTCAATAGAATTTATAAAAGCCCATTTTTATTAGAGATTTATGCTTATATTTATTACAAACTTTTGAGGAATCCATCAGGTGTAAAGCACCATCAAGCAAGAATTTGCTGGGTTCCTACTTTCATATCTGAAAATTCTGTAAGTGGGGCAGCATTATTGTTATAATCTTTAAATGGGAAATCAAATTTTCAGCAGAAGTAGAATATCCCTTTCAACTTTACTGAAGCAATTTCTACATAATTGTTTATGGTCAAAGCCAAGAAACTGATCCTGATTCTTGTGTAGGGTAGCAAGGCCACTTGTGGCCATTCAAATACTTAGTGAAAAGTAGTATTCAAGCTGCCTATCTTTTATATTTAACATATGTTAAATTTAAATTTATTGTGGGGAAGGCTGACCATGGGACGGACACTTCTGAATATGACTCAGAAAGGACAAAACTTAGTACCAGGGGAGGCACCCCAGAGAAGCGATGCTATCTCTTGTTGCCAGCGGGAACGCCACTTATGGGGAGGGGAGGAAACGTGTGAAGGGGCCATAGCCACAATTGAGCACGTGTGGAGGAAGGGGTCTAATTTGATGAACCAGACTGGGAACCAGGAAGAGACCAGCTGTCAGCGACGTGGTGGGAGGTATCCAAACATCCACACTTGAAAGTGGTCCACCAAATGGGACCGGAATCTGTGGACCACTTCTGGGAGGGTGGGGGTGGAGCCTGCGATGGCATCTAAGACAATCGTGTGGATGGTCCACATGGCGATTGCAACCACCAAAGCACGAAGGGAGGGCAGAAGGGGGAGGCCATTGATAGAGCGAACATATCTCTTGACAGACTGAAGGGATGCGTTTGATCCTGGCCCAGAAGACATTGAACTTCGCGCCATATCACTTTAGAGGTAGGGCACTTCTCCAGGCGGTGAAACAGCGTTCCATACTGGTCACACATGACACAGGATGAGTGTAAAGCGTTAGAGCACTCAGATGTTTGATACACCCGCCTCAGGCAGCGCCACACATGGGAGCGGACTTAAGGTTGCAACAGAGGATGGTGTACATATTTCCAGATATTTTTGGGTCTCAATGGAGTAAGGGATGTCCATCATGTCCAGGTAGTCCACCCTGGATAGGACATGGGTCGAATGGGGATCACGCCATCATGGATGGGTAGCCCCTGTACCTCTTGTGTCAGCTGAGGAGAGGGGCGGCCTCTTTGGGTTGTATGTCCACTAATACGAATTCTCCACTCAGCGCTCCACATGGAGAGGAGGATTCGTTTTTAGTGGGCTTTAGTCCCATGAGGACCTGTGGCCGATGTATGTGAAGCGAGGTATTTCATCAGGGAGTGGGGGTTCAATGGATTGTTGAGGCCCAAGGCGCGGGAGAAGTTGGAGCGTGCTGCGCGTGGGACCAGTGTTGGGAGGGGAGTGTAGGGGTGGTGATGGCTGCAATCCAGGTACCCAGGATCTTGGCGGCATGGGCTTTGAAGTCAAGCAGGCCCATGCCACCATGATGTTGAGGGCCAAACATGACCTCTAGCCGCACTGGTGGAAGGCAGCCCAACCAAAGCCATCCTTGCAGCAAGGCGTACAAGGATTTGTAGAATCTTGGGGAGAAGGGGATGGCGTGGGCTCCAAACCAAACTTTGGAGAGGAGCATGGAGTTGGCTAAAACAATCCTGCCATTAAGGGAAGTAGGGTGGGCTCTGAGAGAGGCGATTCGCTTCGTCACATTATCCAGAATATGGCACTCCATTACTGCTGATGCGTATCCGCCTGCCTCCATCCACATGCCCAGATGGCATACTGGTCCTATAGTAGACGTGGCACGAAGGGGAGCACCAGTGGGGCGGTGTGTTTTAAATTAGTAGGGCGAGGATGTGGGCGAGCAGATGGCCAGGTTGGGAACTAATTGCTGGGGTCCAGCAGTTCTGAAACTGACCAAGTAGGATGATTTCGGTTTTGGAAGCGTTCAGTGCCACGTTGCTTACCTGGGAATACTCCTGGATGAGATCTTCAAGCGCGCGTGCATCTTGATTATTAGACACCCCCTTACACAATCATCTGCAAATGCCATTATCTTGACTGGGGCTTGGCCTGGCACGTGGACCCCAATGAGTTGGGCATTCACATTTCGCAGTAGTGGGTCAAGGCTGAAGTTGTATAAGAGTGGGCTAAGGGGTCCCCTTGTCGCAAGCCCCTTTGAGAGCGGACTACTTCCGTTAGGAAGCCAGGACCACGCACTGCCATTGTTGCAGATTCTGTGAGCAGCATTACCCAGTTGATGAAGTGAGGGGGTAAGCGGAATTGATGGAGGCAGGCCCTGAGGTATTCCCAGTTTACTCTATCATAGGCCTTTTGTTGGTCCAAGAATACAAGTGCCCCAGAGGCTGTGGACTGACATACATTAGCCACAGAGTGCATGTTATCCCAAATCGACCTTCTGGGGATGAAACTGAATTGTTCTGGGGAGATGGTGGCAGATGCTACAGTCCTTAAACGGTTAACCATGATTTTTGTTAAAATTTTGGTGTCTGTGTTTGTTAGAGAAATGGGGCGCCAGTTGGCTAAGTCTAGCTTATCCCCTTTCTTGAAGAGTGTGACAGTGAAGGCATCATGTCCTCCTGGTAGGAGGCACGTTTCCATCAGGCTTTGGTTAAGTGAGGCGAGCAGCAATGGGGATATATATTTGAAATATTTTTTGTAAAACTCATATGGAATGCAATCTGGGCCTGGGCATTTTTGGTTTGGTGCACCGCGAATGGCTGTCCATAATTCGTTTGGAGTAATTAAATTCATTATTTCTGGGTATCAGAATATGGAGTGGATGTGGGCTCAGTCAAGAAATTCCGCCACTTCGGCCAGCTGAATTGGGTCAGAGCGGTACAACTCAGAGTAATACTGTTGAATTTTGATTGCCACTTCAGCCAGTGTGTCCGCAATGGAATTATCTGATCTTCGCACCTGTGTACAGGCCACGCTCTGGTGTGGTATGAAAATTTTTTTAAAGAAATGTGCAGTGCACTTGTCACCTTTTGTGATGCGTGTGGCCCTGTACTGAACACAAACCTGATGTTTGTGTTGTCTTTTGAGTGCGTTGAGGTGGGCAGCTGCCTCCGCCCACTTATGTCCCTATGCAGAGCTGTATCCTGTAACTGGGATGTTGGACTCCAAGTGTGCCAATTCTGCCAAAGCATGCGAGATAACCGCTGATGTGGCTCATGAGCATCTGGAGGAGAGATGGTGAGAGTGGCGGATGGTGTCATTTTTGAAAGTTGCCCATGTGGAAATGGATTCCGCACAAAATGGTGCAACAAACTTTTTTGCTATAGTTGCCTCTTCTACCCACGTAGAAAATCCTGGCAACCCAAGCTCGGGGGGGCAGATTTTGTACCAATGTGGGGCCTTAGCAGCCGTGACAGGTAGGTGGTAGGTTAGTGAGACCAGTCGATGGTCAGAGAATTCAAATTTGTTGTCTTGAAGTGGGAGATGTGGGGTTGGAATTTCGCCAGCATTAGAATAATGTCGATGCGGGTCATGGACCTTAATTGGCCGTTGTGGATGTGGGGCCATGTCATGTTTTCAAGCAGCGGGGCATGCCGCAGAAGCGCATCCATTAACCTGAGGGTGGCCTTTAGAACGTGTAGTTCTACATGACCCTGGGGGTGTGGGGTGAGGAAGGCCACCAGTCCGTTGGTGTGTTTAGCCAACAGTTCATGTCGCTGACTATGAAGGAGTCTGGGGGTAGCAGGAGGGATTTGACTGGTGAGAAAAATTCCCGACGCTTGCATGCACCGTTTGGGGCATAGATGTTGATGATTGCGTGTTCTACATCAGCCCACGAGAAGGTAACAACAAGCACTCGGCCATTTAGGAATGTTTCTGAGGATAAAAATTTGAAATTTTTTTCTGAATTTGCACCCCACAGTGCTTTGACCAAAAGGATAGGGATGGGAGGAGCATTGTTTTCCAAGCTTCCTCAGAACCTCATGGACAGTGGGACTCCTGGATGGCCAGGATATCCATGGGTAGATTGTGTTGTAAAAAACTCAGTTTCCTAGCCTGGGATGGGGAGGCCTTGAGTCCAGCGATATTCAACGTCCCTAAAGTGAAGGTTTCCCCCATCACACCTTAGGTGCAAGGGGGTGGGCACCTGGGCCCACCATCCTCTTCTAGCTCCCCGAAGGCCTTCACAGCAGCGCGGGTATTAGCAGCAATACTATCAGAGTTTTTGTTGATTTTTGCTGAAAGAGTCACATTGGCTTTAGCCTTCACTTTTTGTTTTCCTGACGTCGGATGAATTTTTTGTGGTGCGGGTGAGTTTGGTGCACCGTTGAGCGGGTCAAAAAAATTTTTTCAGCTGGGATGGGTCCCAAGTTGGTTTCAACTGGAGCTTGGGTGCAATAATTGGGTAAGATCAAATCTCCCATCAGATCCTCAGATTGAGTGGCCCACTTGGCATGGGCTTCCCAATCTGATTGGTTGATGGATTCCCTAGTTGCTTCTGCTGCGAAGGTCTCCATGTCCTCCTGGCGTTGTGAGTGTGGGATAGCGGTGGTGGCTTTGGCCGCTTCTTTGGCCACAGCCCTATGGGCCTGCTTGGCCTTCTTTCACTCTTGTGGGGAGATAGGCTTTACCAGTAGGTAGCAGCCTTGTGCTCCCCACGGGAAGGCCTCCTTGGTGCTTGCAGTTGGTTTGTAGTGCGCCTCTCCACTGGCCATGGCCGCTGAGGGGTGCTCTTGGAATGTGACGCCCTCCTTGATGGGGCATGCGTGTGCCTTATGGCTGAACGCGTCACAGTGGGTGCAAATGGGGGCGCGCGCTGTCCACGGTCACCCAGAATGGGTGGGTGGTATGCCCTGCAATATCAATAAAATTGGAGTGCGGGATCTGGGTTAGGTCCTTTGCGATCTCCTCAGTTGGGGTCAGCACTGCGATGGCTTTGCAGGTGCACAGGTGTGGCATCAGCGTGAAGCGTTGCATTTCAAAAGATTGTTTTCACCTTATACGGTGAGACCATCTTTCAGGTGTTGTTCCAAATTGTCACGTTTTACCATATTAGGCAAGAAGTCAAATGTGAGGAAAATTTGGTTTGATTTTGTCCATCTGGTACATTTAGTTTTAATAACCCGTTGCCTTCGAGGAGGTCAACCACTATGCGCACCACTGCAGCCTCATCTGCTGCCATTTCTTCTTTCAAAACCTAGGTCCAGCCAACTGTGTGACATGGAGTGAGGTCCAACGTACACCGCGGTTGGGAAAATTGTGCGTACATCTTCACAAAATTTTTCCCATAAGGCCATTTTTTTGGATGTCCAGAAACACTCAGACTCTGAATTCCACTGATGAAAGTGGCTGGGAGTGTGGCGTGTTGATGTACTGGTTGCATTGTGCTTGCCATGTGAGTATCTCCAGGGAAATAGTGACCACCAGTTTCTTAATATTTTTGTCAATTCCGCCGGATTCTCTGGGGCATTTTTGAATGTTGGAGGCCGTGGGCCTTCCACCTGCTCCTCTTACCTTGCTTGCCCAACTGCTCCCTGACATGGGTGCAGACTAATCTCCCCTGTGGGATTATCAAACTAGATTCAGTCTTGAATTGAATAGGTTGCAATAGTGATTGCAACGAGAAAGAAAAATTTTATATTTAACATATGTTGGGTTTGGTTTATTATAAATTAAGGCACAATGGCAAAGATAACTCACCATCTCATAGATGTTGTTTTTGAAATGTAAAACAGGCAACATAGTGCAATATAATTTTCTGTTTGGTTCAAAGAATTGCAGAAAGTAATCTGAGAATTATGATGACTCAGAAAATTGGCTCCATAAATATATGAGCCTTGTGTTATAAGTGATTGGAAAGGATAAAACTTCCTCATTAGGGTTAAAATATTAACAAAAAAGTGGTCTTCCATCCTATCATCAGTTCCGCTGCATTAAATTCATCAATAATAACTAGTTTGCATTATTTTAAGACTTTCCAGCTTCAAAAAGCTTTGACATTACTATCTCTTGGCTAATAGGGTCCATAATGTCATAACGTGGCCAGTTTGGTCTTTTTATTTGAAATTCTGATAATGATTTTCTTTTTTGCATGAAAATGTGAATTCCTCTTTTCTGTCAAACTTAGGCAGGGTAACTGGGTCAACATGGTGATCATCATTAAACTCTGAATCCTGGTTAACATGGGACCAATCCCTAGAAATAGCAATGTTGGCAGTGGGAGAGGGAAGGATTATTGTGAGGCTCTATCATTGCAGCATGTTGTGTAAAAAATGTTGAGGCAGTGTAAGAAATAGCTGCTGTTGTTGGTATGATAGTCAAAATAGTAGGTTTGTGGGTTGCAACAAATTTTATGCTATATTCTGGGTTAGCAGCCAAGGACTGATTCCAACCATGATCTTGCTTATACATACAAGTGACCTTTTCTAATTTCTTGGCGGTGTTGCTCCACCAATCTAGTAAAATGGCGCCATTATGACTGTAACGTTAATCAGTCTTTTCAAGTTTTTGGTTAACTTTATTGGGATAAGAATTCAATTTTTGATTTCCTGTCCTTAGGATTTGACCAGGACTTGTAATGTGTTAAGTGCCTGATAAAGTCCAGCAAAAGTAAAAAAATTTCCCCTCCCCTGGTAAATCAAGGTGGTTACCACAGCATGAGGCATAGAGGTATTTCCTGCAACCCATGTATCCTGCTAATCATAGGAAATAAGGCATCAGAAAGTAGGGCTGGGAGGATATAGCTTGGCTGAACTTCACTGTTGTTCAGTATGCCATTAGGGATACACTCAGGGTCAGGATGAAAAAGTCTTCAACTGATTGGATTTAATATGTTCAGCTGGATACATTGTACTGACAAAACCCCCTTTAGTGAGAACCAAATGTTTCAATTTGAACTTGAAATTAGGTGAGATTGTCACAGGCAACGTTCCACTCAAACAGGTATGACTGTATGAAGACAGTATTCTGTGATTATAGATGTAAAATGGTATAGAATTAAGCTTTATTTGACATCCTTCAAGCCGCTGTAGTATTGTTGTGTACTTTCAGTTATTAAATATACAGCTTAAAAGTAAACCAGCGTTCCTTTAGAAACTTGATAGTAAGAGCTAAATTTCACATTTTCATCCCCTATTCTAATGCAAGGCCTAACAATTTATACCCTAGTCTCTAGTCAGATATATTTTTTTCTGCTCCTAAATCCTAGAGTTTCCTTTTTATCATCTGCTAATAATCTGTGGATTAAGCTCACTGAAACCTGATGTTTGACCGTCCAAGGTTGGAAACATCTTGTGGTATTATGTAGTCCTTGGTAGTATCTTGGAAATTATTTTGTTCAACAATAGTAGCTTTTACAGAGTTTCAATCAACAGGTGTAATTGGGACAGATCTGGTCAAGTCATTTAAGTAAATTTGACTGAAAATAACAGAAATTGAAATTTGGGAACTGGCTTTCAGCTGGCAAACAGATGGGGATCAATACACTAGAAAAGTTAAGATTATTGGTTGATTTAATTTATTAATGTGTGGGCTCTTGAGTTGACTTTGCCAATGGGATATCTGTTGGAAGATCAATGGGAATCTATCTGCTAAAAACATAGGCAGAAGAGAAAGATATTTATAGTAACATAATTCTATAGATTGATACTGGTATCAAGGCTTGAAGGATGGAAACCCTCATCTAATATTAATATATATATATATATAAATCATTGTGGGTATGTATGTATGTGTGAGACACATACTCTCATGAATGGATAAACCAAAAATCACTAAACTTGGCAAAAGTACTCTATATTATTTTGGAAAGGTCATAGGCTACTTTTTAAGAAAAATAAAATAAATTTAATAAAAGTTATATATAGTATTTCACATAATTTTTTCCGTTTTTCACATAATTTTTCATTTCACATACTTTTTTCTGCTTTAAAATTTTTTAATATCAATTTTTACCGCAGAAATGTCATATTTAGAAAAGAAAAAAAGTTATTTCTAAATCAAGAAAAAATTATATGAAATCTTATATAGAGTAGAAAAAAGTTTTAGATTTAAAGGCAATCATATAATAAATTTGGCTGAGAGGTTTTATATTTTTCATTTAATTTGATAAGTTCATAGAATTTGATAAGCGGTTGGTAGTTTTTGGTGATTTAAAAGTTTAATAACTAGATTTCGCTGTATAATGGTTGGTGAATTTAGGTTGATTTGATAGGCTCAATAATTTCAGGTAAGTGATTGATGGCTTAGTAAATTTTGGTAATTCATTTGATTTTGCTGAGTGATTAATAATTTTGTTTGATTTAATAGAATTTAATTTCTCTTTAAGTTTATTGATGGCCATCTACCCATATAAAAATAATTGATTGGGATTACCTTAAATTTTAAACCTACAAACAAATATAAGAAAAGCTGGGTTTCGATGAAAAGTAAGCCAAAGATCTCTTTACAAAAATCTCTTTGTGTTTATTTGTTTATTTAATTTGATCATCTTATGATTAAATAAACTATAAATCTCTAAACTTGGCATAAATATTTTATAAGGTTTATAATGGAAAATAACATTTTTCAATAAAATCATAATAAGTTTAATATCAGTTTTATATAGCAAAACATAAAATTAGATTTTTCTAATAGCAATTAAATATCAATTTGGCTTTGGGTTTCGGTATTTATTTAATTCGATAGTTTCATATATTTTAATAAATGGTAGGTAGTTTTGTTGTTTTGTAAGTTCAATAATTGGTTTAGGTTGAGTAGTAAATGGTTAGTGGCATTAGGTTGCATCGATGGGCTCAATGGTTTCAGGTAAATGATTGATAGTTTTAAATTTTTAAATTTTATTCGAGGTGGGCCGACCTGGGGACGATACCGCACCGACTAGGGAAGTGAAGAAAATGGGAAAGGAGGATAAAACCCGGAAAACCTCCATGCGCGGCGTATGATAGGCCAGGAACTCCATGGACCGCCTTTGCTATTCGCTATCTCGGTTCGGGGCATTGGCGCGCAAAACCAACACAGTCAAAATCGTCCCCCACCCGAAGTCCATTACCGGGATCGAACTCGGGAGGCAGAGTGATTGATAGTTTAGTTAATTCGATAGTTCAATTAGTTTTGCTGAGTAGTTGGTGGTTTTAATATTGATTTAATAGATTTGATTTATGAACTTATCAACGGTCATCTATCAAAATAAAAAAATCAATTAGGATTATCTGGTAACTTTAAGCCCACAAACAAATCTGAGTAAATCATTGTATCAGTGAAAATTAGGTTCAAGATCTCATTCTTATCATTGTTTATGTACTTACTAGCGGAGTTACCCGTGCTTCGCTACGGTGTCTATAGAATTTCAGGTGATTCAGATTAATTTAGATTTTATATATAGTTAAGCAATAACTACTCAGCCAAATCTAATTGCTCAATCGAAGCAACCAAAACCACCAACCACTCAGCTAAACCTAACTGAACTTATCAAATCAACCAATAACTAATCACCTCCAAAGCTAAACTGTATCCTATCGATTCGACCAAAAACCATCAACCACTCGGCCAAATAAAATAAACTTATCAAATCAATCATATTCTAAATTATTTTAGCTTTTATATTGGTAGATAGCTATCAATAAGTTCAGAAACAATTAAACCTATTAAAAATTCCAACCTCCAACCACTTAGCTAAAATCTATTAAGTCTGCCAAATTAATTAAACCATCAATCTCTTATCTAAAACTATTGAGCCTATCGAATCAACCAAAAAATAAACCACCACTCAGCAACACAATTATTGAACTTACAAAACAGCCAAAAACTACCAACTAAATAATAAAGCCTATGAAACTATTGAATTAAATGAATATGAAAATACACAGCCAAATTGCTATATAATTACCATTAGAAATATACGTTCTAGATCTTATATAGAACTGATGTTTAAATTTATATGATTATATTAAACAATTACATATTAGCATTCCGTTCCCAAGCTTTATAGAATACTTGTGCCAAGTTTGGTGATTTTTGGTTATTTGCTCGAGATAATGCATCTATATAAACAAATTAACATACTGATTCACATCGATGAATCCCCCCCTTGGGTTGGGACCATCTAGTACTAAAAAAAACATACTGATTCTATTGTAAATAAAATTTTAGGATAATTCTTGTTGATACCAAGTTTAACACAGATTTGTTTGTGGGCTTAAAGTTCATTTGATAATCTCATAATTTTTCTATTTGTAGATGGTTATCGATAAAATTAAGTAATCAAATTATACTGAATCAATATAAATTTACCAACCATTCTGCCATACCCAATTAAACCTATCGAATTAACTAAACCACTAAACCACTTAGCTAAAACCATTAGATTAAAAATCAATCAATCACCAACCGCTTCGTAAACCAAAACTAAATGTATCGAAACAACCAAAATCACAACTACTTACCAAAGCCAATCAACTTTATTAAATCAACCAATCACTAACTTTATTTAAACCGTTAAGCTTATTAATCAACACAAAACCACCAACCGCTCGACAAAACCATTTAAACTACCGAATCAACCGAATATCAAACTTCTCGGCCGTAACAATATACCGATTTCCATTAAAAACATATAAAATTTTCACTTGTTACATATAAAACTTTTTATTTTACTATTAAAATTAAAAATCAGGATTCAAGGTGCACACGAACCCCCTCCCGTCCACCTATAGCCAAATTTTCAGAGCTCTACATGCTCTAGTTTTGGCTGGGCATCGCACACACACATACACATTTGCTTTTAGATATATAGATTACGCCAAGATTCGAACAACTGACCTTTTATAGAGTTGAAGTTTAGAGTCTAAAGCTGAGCCGATTATGCTAGAGAAGGTATTTTTAAAATCAATTGGACTTTTGATTCAGTTTTGATTTAGATAAACTTGTTAAATACCCGAATGACCACTAACCACTTAACAAAACCATTTAAAATATCAAATCAGCTGAATATCAAACTGCTCAGCTGTAACAATATAGTGAATACCATCGAAGTATATATAGGATTTTCACTTGTTACGTATAAAACTTTTTATTTTACTATATTTTTCCCATGTTTTAACAGTTATTCTGCTATTCGGGGCGGAGACAAATCCAACAAATCAAAGATCATAAAAATTGGTCCAGCCGTTCTTGAGTTATAAATGGTGTAACTAGCACGACTTTGTTTTTTATATATATATTTATGTACTTATGATGCATTATCTTGTAAACAAATAAACCTTTAAATAACAAGCTTGGCACAAGTAATTTATAAAGTTTAGGAATAGTAATAAGCTATTTTTAATAAAAACATAATAATTTGTTACCAGTTCTATATAAAATCTAAAAATATATGATTCTAATGGTAATTATATTAATTTAGCTGAGCATTTTAGTATTCATTTAATATAATATATTAATATGTTTTGTTAAGTGGTTGTTAGTTTTTGGTTGCTTTACAAGTTGTCAGAAATTTGCCCTCTCAGCTGCAAAGGAAGATTGTCTTGGGTTGAAATCAGCTTAAATGGGGAAATGTCAGCCATTTACAAGTTTGCAATAAACCTAAAAGTGATTTAAATAAGGATAACAATTTTGTCAACCAAAAGACCTTGGTCAATTCTCAGTGGAACCCCACAAATTGGGGTAGCACAAATTTAATAAATACTAGGGCAACAACCTTTTAGTTGAGCAGTCAGATTTCTCCAACCATGCAGTGGATCCTGGGGCATCCATCAAATGGAACTCCCCCAGCCACAACCAGGTCCCTTCATGCACTTATGCTTTAAGGTGAGTATCTATAACTCACCAGTTCCCAGTGTGGTGGTGCATGGTGCACAGGGCCAATTCCAGGAAACTAGTCATTGATACAAAAGTTATTAGAGCCTAGCAGAGGGTGCTTAAACTAGAATAACCCAGGATGAATATGGGTATCATGAAAGTTATAAACCAAAAGGGAGCAACATGGTGCACGGAGTTGTAAGGAATAGGCACCCTAGGTTGGAGGGAACCTGGGTGGCCCAATGGTGAATGGGCGGATAGATTTAGAAGTGTTAAAATTAAATGGTTAAAGTTGCATGAGACCTTCTTGAAGAGGTCCGCACACTGGATTGTCCAAGATAACATGAATAGAAAATTGGTGTACAATAATGGGTTTTATTGTAAGGGAAGTCGACCAATGAAAGAGAATGGTCTTGACATAAGATATTTAAGGGATTTCAGAAAAACAATCAATTGAAGGAAGCAGGTCTAAGCTGAGGTGCACCACTAAGCGCATGCTTCCATAGGGAAAAACACTATACTGGGTAATCAATTAAACTTGAGTAATTTATTGTTAGAGCGGCCAACCCAAGGTAGAAATTTTGAAACCAAACAGGTTTTGAGTCCCCGTTCACCTAAAAACCAAAGTGAACCATTTTATTCACCGCAAAGCTAGTTATTTTAAATCACCTGCTGTTATACAGGGCCAAACTTCTCCTGAATCCTTGGGACCAACCTGGGCATAATTTGCCTTGACCCAGCATTAATCTATGGTATGCTTGAGGTCTGGGAGGCCTTCCAACTTCACCTTCTTTGCCTCCCAACATACTGCTTTGACTTTTACATTGGTCCTGATAATATTGTCATTTTCTAACCATGACATACGCGGGGACCACCCTCTTTTATAGGTGTGGTGGGGGTCCCCAAGGAAAATAATATCCTCTGTTAGGGATTGGCTGAATTTCATTAAAGTCTTACTGCATGGGTACATAATGATAGCCATTAATTCCCTATCCAACGTACAGCACAGGTAAAGCAAGTATTCCAAGCTTTGATAAGCTGCTTTTATATTTCCTAATTTGGATGGTAACAAGCTGTTCCAAATTTACTATCAAATTCCCTCTGACCTTTGATACAGTTAAATACAGATTGGTCAGATATTGAGTGGATGGCTTTCTTTTCTTTTACTGTACTTATAATATAATTATAAAACCCAATTTTCATTAGTGCTCTATTTTTATTTCAGTTAAATACTTTGTGGAATCCAGCAGTGTAAAAGCACCAGCAAGCCAAACACAGCTGGTTTCCTACATAAGTAAAACAATTGGTTTTGGCTAATTTATTGATGTTTTTTGGTTGATTTGATAGGTTCTGTGGTTTTAGATAAATGGTTGATGGTTTATTTAATTCAATAGTTTCAATTGATTTTGGGTGTGTTTGATAGCTTTGGCTAATTTGATAGTTCAATTGACTTTGGCTAAATGCTTTTGATAATTTTACTAATTCAATAGGTTGAATTGATTCTGGCCAGGTGGTTGAATTGGATAATTTAATAGGTTTAATGGGTTATGAACTTATTTATGGCCATCTACCAATATAAAAACTAAAACAATTGATTACAATCATCTGATAATTTATAAACCCAAGCAAAGCTGGGTCACTTGATTAGTTATAACATAAAATTTTTAGTAATATAAAAAGTTAAATTCTAAAATCAAATATAAAATAAGGTCAAATAGTTGGTCAAACCAAATTACAACACCTACCTTACTCCCAATCTAGACTATACATGCACTGTCCTCCCCATCTCATAAAGTTGTGAAGCCCTGTAGCCTTAGAATTCTGTGGTGGTTTCTTTAGCTTCCACAATGTAAGACAGATTTTTCTTGGAACGCAAGTTCCCTGACACTATAGCTTAACAGTTAAATATTACCATGAAGACGTTGGTTAGTATCCATTTAGTTGTGAATCTGTTAATTACAGAGCAATGCTTTTATTTTTCTTAAGAGCACTCCTCACCATTTGTCAAGGGTCACTTTTGTTAATGATCCAAATCTTGCATTTGTCCATGTGGTGTCTCCCTCTAAACACTCAACCAAGTTCACACAGGTTTATAGCTCCAGCGATCAGCAGTCTCCTTGCTCATCATCTGATGTTGCTTGTTCTGGCTTGGTTGTTCGAACTATGCATTTCTAGCCATGTCATCATCATCCCTGAAATCTATTTGCTTATGTTAAGTACAACTTTATAGTAAATGGAGCTCAAAGAGTATCCCTTACCATCACACATTTGCACATTCTAACAACTTTGACTCTAATATGAGATTCTTTTGGCTCAATATATACCCCCCAGTTCTATGTTTACACCCTTCGCTGGCGTTTTCTCAATTGAGCGCTTAGAAAATTATTAATCCTTGTAAACCTTGATGATCCATTAGTGTCAATTTTCCAAATTGTATTAATGAAACAAGTGGAAAACTATTGTGGGATCCAGGTTATAATTATAATTCAGAAATTCAATAAATCTGAACCCTCTGGTCCACAGTCAGCCCCTTTATCATATCCTTTGGCTACAGCAATTCGCTCTCAGTTCAATAAAAGAAATAGGAAGTGTCACAATATTACTGTGGTCATAAATTCAGGACCAACTATTTGTTCTCTCAAATACTTTGTAAAATTTGACTGCGATTATTCCTTGTTTTTGTTCATATTATAATAGGGCAACATAAGGCGTTTATAAACGCTTTTGTGAACATTGGAGTTACAGGAAATTTTATTTGTCTGCATGTCATGCTAATTTTAAATTTGGAAGTCACAACGGGTGCGCCAATATATTGGATGCTTTGTGTGATCCCATGATCATACTCCCCCTGCGCAAGCCAATTTGGCTTGCTGCCCATGAACAAGAGTTTGTGGTCAACTTTGCGGCAATTCCAAAGCTGTTGTACCCAATAATTTGTAAGTAGTTGGTGAACAAGATTTGGAAAGTAACACACTAACCTTTGCATCAAATCATTATTTCAAGTTGAAATTCCTCACTTCTTTTTTTGCACTGATGGTGCCTAACCCAAAAAGGGGACCACCACGCATCTTTATGTGCAAATTAGACAAACAAAGGGATTATTATAAAAAAATCCTAATAAGGACCCTAAGCTATCAGCCTAGGACGCCATATCAGATGTTGAGGAACAATTTAAAAACTTTTGTCTGTCACCCACTTTAGCTGGCAAATCTTGGCGGATAGCATTGGAGTTTGGGCATCAGCGCCATGTGGATTAAAAAGGTATAGTTGGAGGGAAATTTCTAATTTCTTAACGGTGACAACATGGAATACAAAGGCAACAAAAATTGAGTATGTCATATCAAAGTTTTACTACTTTACCTAAAATTCCACTAATTATTGAGCCGTTTAAATTTATTTTTTATGTAGGCGCCAATCGCCAAGAAAGTCACTTATAATTTGACCTGAACTTCTAGTTGACACTTAATTTTACTAAGATAAACTGCTAATTGTCCAATTATAGCAAAAGAGGATTAGTATTTAAAATCATGGATAGACAACAAAATAGCGAAGGATTGGGTGATTAAAACTCTACATTGACTTCTCCAATGGTTTTCATTCAGAAACATGATGGCTCAATGTGACCTTTTGCTGATTATAAGAGTCTAAAAATTTCACATTCCCAAAAATATCCTTTAACCCTTGAGGCTACTGATCAAGCAATTCACAAATATAAAATCTTTTAAGCTTGATCTGGTAGATTTTTTCCATAAAATGCAAGTGTTGTCTTGACAGTAATGGCTGAAAGAAATCCAGACTTATTATGGAATTTATCAATTTTTAGTCTTGCCTTTTGGACTGAAGAATGCTCAAAGGTATTTCAGCAACCTAAAGTTAACGCTCTTGGGTTTTCCAGGCTTTTTTTGCTTAGTAGAATAAGCTGACAGAATCTTGATTCACTCACCTAATGCCTTTCAACATGCCAAGGATCTGGTGGCTAAGGCCGCAGAAATCCACAAAGTAGGATTATTTACTAACCTCTCAGATGTGAGTTCTACAAAGACAAAATTCAGTTCCAAGGAAACTTAATCTAAAAAATGGACAAGCAATAGCTCCCTTAAAGCTATATTCCATCAGAACTTGGCAGACTCCAACCACTATGTTGCAATCAGTTTGACTAACCATTAGTTTTAAATTATTTACTTAATTTTATATTTCAACTAATATTTTGATACAAGATTTATTGGTTGCTATTGATTACATTGGGCTGCGGGGCCAACTTTATAGGTAGTTGCAAAAGTTGTAATAATACTATAGGTGCTTTCACCTTGATGACTTCACTACTTGTTACTACAGCAGCAGATTAAATATCATACCCCTTGGCCGGCGCAACTTTTGCTCTTTTTTTAGTACTAGATGGTCCCAACCCAAGCAACTTTTGCTCTTTAATTTACTGATCATTGGGGCCTGTGGCCTCGGTTTTTTATATCACTTATTATAATATTTTAATATTGATATCCTATTATGCTCCCATGCCAGCATAAAATAATTGTTAATAGGGTCTTATTGTTGCTAAAGCTATCTTCCAGTGTCTTGTTTGATATTGGCATATCGCTTCTTTTATAAAAAGTATCCCAAACCCTAGGCATTTGCTTCCTGGCCTAATTTAGATATCACGCTTCTATTTTTCTATCCTTAAGTGCTGCTTATTATCCAGAAATTGCACCAATACAAAAACTTGAAAGGAGAAGAGCATATCTATGGGGTTTGGCATCTAGAAGGGATCTCTTTCTACATATCCTGGAACCAGCCTAGAACAAATTTTAAAAAAAAGAGTTCTTCCACTAGCAGTGTCAAATACTAAAATGTGCTCCTCTTTTGTTGTTTATAAAACCCTATTTACATTAATAATGTTTGCTTTTGTGAGTTTTTGTTTTTGTTACTATACTCAATCAGCCCTTGGATTTCTTTGTATTATAACCTGACACCTGAAATATGATGCCGTTGCACTAATTAAAAGTTTTGTGGTCACTAAAGAGGGCCACAACTTGTTTCCTGGGCATCATAAATTAAGTTTATCTCAGTAACTCAATTGAAGACTACCTCAAGGTAGAAGTAGCCAACACTCTGAAGCTAAAGCAGCTGACCATGAGGCCAAGATAAATAATTTGATAATCTTTGTCAATTACATATTAAGTTGAATGCTCACATTGGCTAACTTTCTGGAATCATAATTGGCCATGATCAACAAGTGAAAGAATTAGAAAATAATATATAAGCTCATTGATGCTACCTTGATGGCCTAAATGACAAATTGGACGGAACTGGATATTCTGATAATGATTTGTATTATAAAATTGATTCCTTGCATCTGGAATTGAAAAATTAGAAACAAAAAATAGGTCTTGGGTGAGTGATAACATCATCTTAAGAGTGTATTCCTGGCCTCTCACCAAAGATTGTTGATATTGTAACCATGTTAGAGGTGGAACGCCGCCATTTTTCTTATATGTTGGATCAACATAAAAATGGATTTGATATGATCCTTGTAAGTGCCAACAGAGTCAATATATTGAATGACCTCCAATATACTTGTTGATGAACAGGAAAACCTTCATATAGAGCCTGATATTGAGGACAATGAGGCTCTGGTTACACATAACTTGCTATCGTTTTTACATCCACTTTGGGCGTCAGAGTTTTTGCATATCCAGACACTCTAGTGAATCCTTCTCCTGAGTATTCAGCCTCGATATTTTTAAGGCTTTGTTACAATTTATATGTAATACATCTGCTAGTCCTACTCATGTTTCCTCAGACTCTTCTAAAGGGCCATTCCAGCAGCCTAAAGCCATTATTTTCCCATTTTTCATCTTTATAATGCGAGAAGTTATTTGGGAACAATGCAGGACTTTGGCTCTAAAGCCAGATAAATTAATTTCAGGTTGACCCTATCAACTTACCTAAAGTTGATAAGAATGCAAACATGCACAAATTTATTGACCTTTTTGAGATTAGTCTGGGTGAGCGTCCAAGAATGCTAAGTTGGCAATGATATTAACTCTCTGGACTCCAAAAGTCAGGCGTTAATTTTTCCAAAATCAAATAAGATTAACATTTTTATCTTAATGCTAAGGATATTCTTATCAAGGAGTTTGGAGGTGCAGAAAGGATGACCACTCAAATGACAGAAATTCTCACTATCTTTTTTTGGCAAGGATGAAACTGTAAAAGCCTTTGTGGAGCGCTTCTATTTTGAGGCACAAAAACTATCTGAGGCTAATGTCAATGCTGATTTTGACGCTCAGATTTATTTGTGCCATGCCTGTGAGCCCTGAAAGGAATTGTATTGGGTTATAGTACCAGATTTAAATGAGGAGCATGATATTATACATATGGTAAATTACTTCTACCAATACGCCACCACTTTTGAGGCACCCAACAAAAGTCATTGGGAGTCTAGCAACCACTGAACCAGGGCTTTCACCCAGAAGAAAGAATTAATTTTCACTTTACAGCATTCATTCCAACAGGCCTGATATAATTTTTATCATTTGTCATTTTTGGAAAATATTGGGGCATTATGCTAATCATTGCCCTACTCTAAGCTCTAAAACCAGGGTTTATTAAGTGAACCCTGTTAATGATGGAGAGTTAGGAAAAGACAAGGCAGAGTAGAGCTGTAATTTCTACATCTGACTCCTTAAAAATCTCAAGTAATAATAAATCTTAAAAACAACCTCCTTTTAGACAAGAGGACAATGATGACGCCCACATTTGGCAGTTCATCTAGTTCTAGTTTATGATATTGTAAAGGTTACCACCTTCTCACAGAAAGTTTTCAAAGCTAAGTCAGCGTAAAAAGTAGAATAAAAGCCTTACATTCAACAGCTAGAACAACTTGAGCTTCTGGTCCCCTCTGGTAGAATCCCCCTAGTTGAACGGGGTCCAATTGGCTATATCCATTAAGATTTGAAAGAATATAGCCTGCAATTAAGTGAAGTCGTTCAAAATTATTTAAATAAAGAGGACATGGTGGATGTTCACAAAAATAAAAACTTTTATGCTTATTTTTCCAAGTGTACCTATTTTGATGTCACAGTGAATAAGATCAAAGTCAGAGTGATTGTAGTCAGTGGGACACCAGTTAATATTGTTTCCACTAAACTTATGTAGAAATGTTCCTTGCTCTATATATAGATCATAGTAAAGTCTATGACACCATTGACCCCAGATTACAACATCTGAAGGAGAATCAGTGCATTGCTGCTGCATTTTACCTCATGGTAATATACTCTACTGATATTGTTTTCCCAAATTAAAGTTATGACTTCCTTATTTTAAGCTCATTTATGAAAACTTATGAGTAAAAGCTAATTTAGTAGAGAATACTTTGGATATATCTGGGCAAATTCTTCCTATAAGAACCTATGGGAGCCCAAGTTGGCTTTGGTTGCAAACTGATGGGCTCTTATCAACACCATAGTAACCAAATTCTGTTAATATTGTGGCTTTAAAGCATTTTAGTTGTTTAGGTAAGAGCCATCTTTGCAGCTGCATTAATCAGCCTGGATTGTTGCCATGGTTCACAAAGTTGTTAAAAGACAAATAATATTTAGTGGGAGTTAATTTTTTTTCATTAAAACAAACAAAACCTAAAGAACAAATTAGGACAGTACTCCCATAAGTAAGGGAACTAGCCTTCATATAGGCAAATGAGTAATATGCTGGTAGCACTGTTATTGGGTTCTGCAGATCTTAGTTTGGCATCTCAAGTTGCAAGTTACAGGGTTCACGCTTGGGAGGAGAGGGTCAATTTTCGAACTGTCATGAGAACTGAGGTAGGGAGAGGTGATGGGGCATGTCATGATTTGCTGCCGCCAAATTTATATTTCTTAAAAAATACAAAAAACTTTAATTTGAGGCGCAATTTATCCTTAGAGGTCCAGCGCTTAATTTAAAGCAAATTTTTAAAAGCAGTAGAAAGGAATATTGGGGAAATAATTAAAGGGAGGGTAAATTGGGGTTGAAAATTTAATATTACTTAGCAAAATCAAATTTCATATTTGGGACATTGTAAAGCTGCTGGAGAATTTTTACTCTTTTTATTATTTTTGGGAAACGGGCGGCAGTATTGGGGGACTTACCTGAGGTACTTCTAACGTTTTGGTATAATTGAGGGATTTCTCTATACAGGAACTTGTTCTTACACATATCAATTACTAGGCAGTGGTGGATTGGAGTGGGCGCAAATATAGGAGATTTTAAAATAAAATTGGTCTTTTCTACTTGGAAAGAGGTAGTAGGCACTACCTGGCTTCTTGCCCTTTGTGAATTACCTTACACTTCCACTATCTTACAACATGAATTTAAGGTCTGGTGTCTAAAAATCAGGGTTTTGATAACCTTGTGTTTGAGGATGGATAGTGCTCATTTGCTATCAGCAGATGTGTGTCTGTACGCAGCATTTACCTAACCAGATTGTAGAATTTAAGGGTATTCTGTTAATCACTAATTGTAGCCTAACCATTCTTTAACTTCAAATTATAGTGGGGATAGAAATCAATAAAAAAACCTCAGGGATTATAAGGAAAGATATTCGCCCCATTTTTACAGTCAAACATGGAACTGGTCACTGAGTCTGGGTTTATCCTCCCTAACCTTTGCAGATTGAAGTGCTTTTGGCTAACCTGTATCCATATGATTTTCAAATTAAGCGAGTCATATTGTTGCCTTTGTTAATATCTTAACAGTTGAAGAGGACTAAGTGTCCATGATTTTGTTAATATGGATGAATTTTGGGCTTTATGTAAATGAGTTCCAGTTGGTATGTTCCTTAGTACCTCGAGAACAACTCTCTGAGTAACTGAGGATATAAAAAGGACTAAGAGCTGCCTTTTTTGAAATTTACAGTGTGATTTTTGCAAAAGGTGTTTTTTAATTTGGGTTGTGCACATATTGTTACCCCATATTGATTTCAGAAATCATCCACTGATTTTCCTCCATCCTATTGGATGCTCAAAGGTAACAGCTGAAGTTGTTAATAAAGAAGTTACATCCATCTAGTACTAAAAAATAAAGAAGTTACTCAGCTAGTGCAATATGGGATGTTAGTACCCATATGAGACCTAGGGCTTACTGATCTTGATTATCAAAAATAAGAAAAGTTCCAATTGTATAATATTTGATTATAGGAAGCTAAAAAATTACCAAAAAGACTTCTGCCCATTACCACATATTGATGATGCATTAGGCTGCCTGGGAAGGAGCAATAATTTCAGACATGGAATTAATTTCTGGCTATTGTCAGATTAAATGCTTAAAGAGAAGCAGGAAAAATACGTCATGATTATGAACTAGGGCTTATACCAAACTTCTAGAATGCCACAGTGGTTTTGCAATGCCCCATGACTTTTCAAATGCTATGAATAGTTTATTAGGAAATTTTAAAATTTCCTGTATTTTATTAAATGAATTTTATTTGGGGAAGGCTGACCAGGGGATGGACACTTTCAATAAGATAGTAAATGATAAAATAACTTCAGCGAGAGGAGGGCACCCCAGAGAAGCAGATGCTATCTCCTGTTGCCAGAGGGAACGCCAAAAGAAGGGAGGGGGTAACGTGTGCAGGGGCATGTGCCACTATTGAGCACATATTTAGGAAGGGGTCTGAAACTATGAACCAAACCAGGAACCAGGATGAGACCAACTGGCGGTGATGTAGTAGGAGGTACCCAAACATCCTCGCTTGAAAGTGGTCCACTAGGTGCAACTAGAACCAGCGAAGAGCTTCCTAGAGGGTGGTGGTGGAGCCTGAGATAGCATCCAAGACAATCATATGTATAGTCCACATGGCGATTGTGACTACCAAGGCATGGAGGGAGGGTGGAAGAGGGGAAGACATGGATAAAGCAAACATGTCCTTAGACAGGCTGAAGGGCTGTGCCTGATCCTACCAAAACAGATGTTGTACCTCACGCCATATCACTTTTGATGGAGGGCACTCTTCCAGGTGGTGACTTAGCGTTCCATACTGGATACACATGACACAGGATGAGTGCAAGGCGTTAGAGCGTTTGACAGTATGGTATACCCGTCTCAAGCAGTGTCATACATGGAAACGAACATGCAGTTGCAGAAGAGGTGATGGGTGTACTTCCAAATGGCTTTCTAAGTATCTAGGGGTAGGGGATGTTCATCATGTCCAGGTAGTCCACCCTGGCCATGGTAGGGGGTCGCATGGGTATCACTCCGTTCATAATGGGAAGTCCTTGTACCTCCTGGGTGAACTGAGGAGAGGGATGCCCCCTCTGGGTGGTGTGCCCACAGATGAAAATTCTCCACTCAGCGCTCCGCATGGAGAGAGGAGGATCCTTTTTAAGTGGGGCGACGTCCCATGTGGGCCTGCAGCAGAAGGATGTGAGGCAAAGTAATTTAACAAAGAGTGGGGGTGGGAAGGATTGGTGAGGCCCAAAGCGCGGGAGAAGTTGGAGCGGGCTGCACGGGACCAGTGCTGGGCTGAGATCATAGGGCTAGTGACTGCAGTGATCCAGGTGTCTAGGATTTTGGCAGCATGGGCCTCAAAGTTGAGCAGGCCCATACCTCCACTATGGCGAGGGCCAAACATGACATCCAGGCGCACCGGCGGTGGGTGGCCTAACCAAAGCCACCCTTGTAGAAGGGCGTATAGTGACTTGAAAAACAAGGAGAAAAGGCGATAGCATGGACCCAAACCAAACTTTAGAGAGGAGAATAGAGTTGGCTAGCACTACCCTGCCTGTAAGGGAGGTGTGATGGGCTTTGAGGGAAACTATGTGTTTATTAATGTTGTCCAGGATATGGTTTTCCATCACCGTTGATGCGTACCCTTCTGCCTCAAGCCACACCCCCAAATGGTGGACAGGGCCAACGGTGGGGCGTGGCACAAAGGGGAGTATGAGCGGGGCGGAGTGGGGTGGGAAGGACAGGGCAAGCAATTCCATGTGCTAGCTGATGAGGCAGGTAGGAAAGAGGGCGCTGGGGACCAGCGGGCTTGATACTGACCAAGGAGAACAACTTCAGTTTTGGAGGCATTAAATGCAGCATTGCTTACCCTGGAGTAAACCTGGATAGTATCTTCAAGCGCGCGTGCATCGTGATTGTTAGACATTCTAACCATACAATCATCAGCAAACGCCAACATCTTGACAGGGGCTTGGCCTTGCACTTGGACCCCGGTAAGGCAGGCATTCACATTTTGAAGAAGTGAGTTAAGGCTGAAGTTGTATAAGAGCGGGCTAAGAGGGCCCCCTTGGCGTAGGCCCCTTTGAGGGCGGACTACATCTGTGAGGAAGCCAGGGCCATGCACAGCCATTTTGGCAGATTCCGTTAGCAACATCACCTAATTAATGAAGTGAAGGAGAGGCGGAAATTAGGGGACACACCTCTGAGGTAATCCCATTTGACTCCATCATAGGCCTTCTGCTGGTCTAAAAACACGAGTGCTCCAGAAGTCGTAGATTGACAGACATTGACTGCAATGTGAATATTGTCCCAAATTGACCTTTTGGGGATGAAACCGAATTGTTCAGTGGAAATGAGAGCAGAGGCAACAATTCCTAGATGGTTAGACATGATTATAGTAAAAGTTTTTGTATCTGTGATAGTGAGTGAAATGGGGCGCCAGTTGGCCAAGTCCAGCTTATCCCCTTTCTTGTACAACGTTATCATGAATGTAACAATTGACAATAGTATATGAATTCCATTAGTTGGGAATTATTGGATTCATATATGTTGATAGTTGCAGTTCCGCTATTCCAAGTAGGATTCTCCTATTTGGGTCAATAATGGGATAATTTAAATAAATCATTTTATTGTTTGTCATTCTGTGGTTCCCACGTTTCGCTGCCAAGTTGCCTGGACGCCACCAATTATAGAGGATTTTGTGCCCCTTATGACACACAATTCATTTAGCCTTTTTGGAAGTATTTCGAAAGTGAGGTCAGCATGATGGCCCTTACTTTGGAATTCTATTCCAACTTCAAGTCCACTTTCAATAAAGGCTGCTTTTTACTGAACTTGTTTTTATTTAAATTTATATATTTGAAGCAAGTTTTGGGGAGCAGATGGCGGTGCATTTAGGAGGAAAGGAAGGGAATAGATGCGTCAGGATCCTTTTGGAGCGGTCTTGCCTTGTCTAGAGGGGAATCCAGAGTGGCCTGAGGTGACAGAGGCTGGTTGGCTGCACCTCAGCCTGTTGACCCTAAGGTGTTAGAGGTTGTGGGGAGGCACCTCCACCCGGAAGCCTGAGGTGACAGAGGCTGGTGCACCACACCTCGGCCCAGTGTGCCTGGCAAGGCCTTCCTTTTGGAAAGGACCAATCAGGATTGGTACAGCCACATATGGGTGCGAGTGGAGTAGGGCTGGTGGCAGGCTGGGCCTTGGAAGCCCCATCCATGACAGTGAAGGCCTCTTGCCCTCCAGGTAGGAGGCGCATTTCCAGTAGGCATTGGTTAAGAGATGCAAGCAGTAAGGAGGATAAAGCTTTGAAATACTTCTTATAGAACTCATAAGGGATGCCATCTGGACCTGGGCATTTCCTGAATGGTGCACCGCGAATGTCAGACCAGAGTTTGTCCCAAGTAATTAAATTCATCAGCTCTGGGAATCGGGAATTGGTGCAGATGTGTGCGCTTTTGAGAAAATTTTCATTTTTGCTAGCAGAATTGGATTGGATCAAAACAGTTTGGAGTAATAATTTTGTATTTTGATCACCACTTCAGCCAGAGTATACGTGACTGAGTAGTCTGGCCTTTGCACCTGTGTGTAGGCCATACTCTGGTACAGTGTGAAAAATTTTCAAAAAAAGTAATTGGAGCACGTATCACCCACTGTAATATGCTTTGCTTTATACTGAACATGAACCCAATGCTTATGTTATCTCACCAGTGCATTGAGGTGGGCAGACACTTCCGCCCACTTGTGACCCCAAGATGGGTTGTAGCCTGCAACGGGGACGTTATACTCCAGGTGGTCCAAATCTGCCAGCATGCGCAAAATGACTGCCAAGGCAGCCCGTGAGTGGCAGGAGGAGAGGTGGCGAGCCTGGCGGATTGTATTCACCTTGAAGGTTGACCAGGTGGAAATTGGGTCTGCACATAATGGTGCGACAAACCCTGGAGCTGAGGTCATAGATTCCACCCATGAGGTAAATCTTGGCGATGCTATTTCAGCTGGGTGAAGTTTTCACCAATGTGGCGCCTGGGCTGCTGGAGTGGATAAACCGAAGGAAATCGATACCATCCTTTGTCAGAGAAATCAATTTTTGACGTGGTGAAGTGGAAAATTTGAGTGTAAAATTTCAATGGTATGAGAATAAGGTCAATGCGGGTCATGGACCTTAGCTGGCCGTTGTGTACATGGGGGCATGACATGTTGGTGAATAGCAGAGCATGATATGACAAATTATCAAACAACCAAGGATGGCTTTGAGAATGTGAAGTTCCATGTGCCCCTGTGGGGGTGTAGGCGATGAGGGCCAGCGGTCTGTGGATGGGTTCATCCAGCAATTCATGTCACTAATAATGAATGGGTCAGGGGGTAGCAGAAGGGAATTGACAGCCAAGAAAATTCGGACATTCTTACACACAGGTTGGGGTGTAAATGTTTATACAGCGTGCAATTCATCATCCAACGAAAAGGTGACAACAAGGATGTGGCCATTTAGGTATGTTTCTATAGATAAAAATTTAAAACTACGGTTCACTAGAACTAGCACCCTGCAGTGCGTAGACCAAAATGAGAGGGAAGGGAGGAGCATGGTTTTCCATGATTTCTCAGTATCACGCGGACAGTGGGTTTCCTGAATGGCCAGGATATCCACAGGTAATTTGTTTGTAAAAAACTCAGTTTTCTAGCCTAGGACGGCAAGGCCTTGAGTCCAGCGATGTTCAACATCCCTAAAGTAAAGGCTCCCCCCATCACACCTTAGGTGTGAGGGGAAGGGCACCCAGGCCATTCAACCTTCTCTTTTTCATCACATCGCTGCTTGGCAGCACAGGTATTCAGTGATATAGAGTATGTGTCAGAGTGGGAAGTTTTAGCAGTGGGGTCCACGTTGGCTTTTGCCTTTTTCTTTTTCCCCACTGTGGGACAAGTTTTTTGCAGTGTGTGCATTTGAAGTGCACCAATGCTTGGAGGTAGAATTTTGTCAGGATTATTGGTGAGTGACTCAGACCCAATCGATGCTTGGGCACATTGGTTGGGTGAAACTGACTCGCCCATCAGGTTTTCAGCTTGGGTGGCTCAATTGGCTTGGGCTTCCCAGTCTGATTGGTTGAGGATTCATGAGCTGCTTTGGCCGTGAAAATCTCAATAACCTCCTGGAGCTGGGCTGGCGGGATTGCAGATGAAGTCTTGGCCTCCTCCTTGGCAGCCACCTTGCAGGCCTGTTTGGCCTTCTTCTGCTCTTGTGGGGACACTGTTTTAACTAGAATGTAGAAGCCTTGCGCTCCACATGAAGGCTGTGTTGGTGTCTAGTGCTGGTTCATAGTGAGCATCTGCACCGCACATTGCATTTAAGAGAATTTTGTTTGTGTAATGACCTCCTTGGAGGGGCAGATATGGGCCTTGTAGCCAAAAGCGTGACAGAAAGTGCAGATAGGAGGTGCACTATCTACAGTGACCCTGAATGGATGGGTGTTTTGCCCATATTTTTGGCATAAGCGGTGTGCAGGATTTGGGTCAAATCCTCTGCTATCCCCACGGATGGGGTGAGAACAGCAATCGCTTTGCCCATGCACAGGTTTGGCATGAGCGTAAAGTGATGTATTTGAAGGATTTTATTTCTCCACATACGGCGAGCCCAGCCTTCAGGTAGTACTCTAGCACAGTGCGCTTGACCATTGTAGGTAGAAAGTCAAAAGTTACAGATATTTGATTTGATTTAGTCCAGCAGGTGCACTTCTTTTTGACTACCTGTTGACTGTCCAGGAGGTCCACTACTACTTGCACCTTTGCGGCATCATCTGCTGCTTCCTTATTTTTGAAACCAAGATCCAGCCAACCGTGTGGCATGGAGCGGGGTGCAATGTACACCGCGTTCAGGAAATGTGTGTGTACATCTCCACAAAACATCTCCCAAAGTACCATTTGCAAATATCTAGGTAAACATGCACTCTGTGTTCCACTGACAATAGTAGTTGGGAGTGCGACATATTGTTGAACTGGTTGCAGAGCGCTTGCCAGGCCAAAATTTCTGGGGAAATGGTAACTGCCAGTTTTTTATTACTAATTTTTCTGATCCGCCAGACTCGCTGGGTTTTTACAAAACTTGGTTGATGTGGGGCCAACACCTGTGACCTTAACTTTACTCGCCCAACTGCTTCCTGACATTGGGCGCCAACTAAGCTCCTCAATGAGATTATTAAACTTTACCTAGACTTAAATTGTTTTTGTTGCAAAAGTGTTTGCAACGAGAGAGAAAAAGTTTTTAAAACTACCTGTGTTTTACTTTATATAGATAATATCAACGTTTTTTACTAAAGAGTTAACAAACATCTGCACTATTTAGAAGAAATTTTTTCACCGCCTCATTAAGGCTGATCTTAAATTTCAAGCCATGTGTGTGCATCTGTTTCCAAGAGCAGCTGGAATATCTGAGTTTTGTTTTTTGATAAACATTGCTTGCATCCATAGATTGCAATTATTGAAGCTATTGATTGTATGATACAACCAAGTAGAAATCCTGACGTTCAAGTGTTGCTTAAGATGATCAGCTATTACTGCCGGTTTCTAGGTAAATTTTACCAAAATATGTTAACTACTAATTCACCCCTCAAGAATGGTGTACTATATGTGTGGATAGGGAACTTTCAGATAGCCTTTGATATACTAAGGCTTTACCTCACCCAAGTGCCACTACTAATTTACCCAAATTTCAATAAAATGTTTATTATCCAGATGGGTGCTTATCTCTCCAACGTAAAAGTAATGTTAATACAGTTTGATTCTGAAGGGAGTGAGAATCTCAATGCTTAAAGCAGTTAAACGTTAGATGTTCATGAATAAAATTATACAGTAACTGAGAATGAGTGCCTGGTGGTTATATACATGTGAAATAATTACAGGTATATGTGCACAGAATGCATTTTACTGTAATAACCAATCATGGCTACCTTTACTTATTACAGAATCTGAAGGAGCCGAAAGGGCAGCTGGCCTGATGGACTTTGAAATTACAAGCCTACAATTACAAATTTCTATTACTAACTCAGCATAAAACATCAATTTTATGATGTGTTATCTTGATTTCCATTATGTCCTTAGCGGCTGATGTAGCCAATAATTATTTGATGAAATGTTACTTTTCACTCGTTGCAATCACTTTTGCAACCCATTCAATTAAAGTCTGAATCTAGTTTGATAATCTCATAGAGGAGATTAGTCTGCGCCCATGTCAGGGAGCAGTTGGGCAAGTAAGGTAAGAGGAGCAGGTGGTAGGCCCGCGGCCTCAAACGTTCAGAAACGCACCAGAGAAACTGGCGGAATAGAAAATTTTTAAAAAACTGGCGGTCACTATTTCTCCAGAAATCCTCGCTTGGCAATCACGATGCAACCAGTACATCAACACGCCGCACTCCCAGCCACTTTCATCAGTGGAATATGGAGTCCGCGTGTATCTGGACATCCTTTAAACAGCTTTGTGGGAAAAATTTTGTGGGGATGTGCACACTTTTTCCAACTGCGGTGTACGTCGCACCTAACTCCATGTCATATGGTTGGCTGGACCTAGGTTTCAAAAACAAGGAGGCAGCAGACAAGGCTGCTGCAGTGCGCATAGTGATCGACCTCCCCAAAGGGCAATGGTCATCAAAACCAAACGCACTAGATGGACAAGATCCAACCAAATTAAGCTCACATTTGACTTTTTGCCTACTACGGTAAAACGTGACATTTTGGAGCAACACCTGAAAGATGGTCTCACCATTTAAAGCGAAATAAAATCTTTCAAGATGCAATGCTTTATGCTGATGCCACACCTGTGCACCGGCAAAGCCATCATAGTTCTGACCCCAACTGAGGAGATCATGAAGGACCTAACCCAGATCCTGCACTCCACTTTTATTAATATTGAAGGGCATACCACCCACCCTTTCCGGGTGACTGTGGACAGCGCGCCCCCCATCTGCACCCACTGTGATGCGTTCAGCCATAAGGCACATGCATGCCCCACCAAAAAAGGCATCACATTCCAAGAGCACCCCTCAGCAGCCATGGCCAGCAGAGAGGCGCGCTACTTACCAACCACAAGCACCAAAGAGGCTTTCCCATGGGGAGCACAAGGCTGCCACCTACTGGTGAAACCTATTTCCCCGCAAGAGTGGAAAAAGGCCAAGCAGGCCCACAGGGCCGCGGCCAAGGAAGTGGCCAAAGTCACCACCGCTATCCCACACTCCCAATGCCAGGAGGACATTGAAACCTTCACGGCGGAAGCAACTTGGGAATCCATCAACCAATCAGATTGGGAAGCCCATGCCAATTGTGCCACCTGATCTGAGAATCTGATGGGCGACTTAATTTCACCTGATCTGTGCAACCAAGCTCCGGTCAAAACTGACTTGGTCTCCAACTTACCTGAGAATTTTTTTTTCACCCCACTCAATGGTGCACCAAACTCATCCGCACCACAAAAATTCATCTGATGTCAGGGAAACAAAAAGCGAAGGCAAAAGCCAATGCAAACCTTTCTGCAAAAATTAACAAAACTACTGATAGCGTTGCTGCAAACACCCGCGCTGTCATGAAGGCCCGTGGGGATCTAGAGGAGGCTAGTAGGTTTTGGGTGCCCACCCCCTTGCACCTAAGGTGCGATGGGGGAAACCTTCACTTTAGGGACGCTGAATATCGCTGGACTCAAGGCCTTGCTGTCCTGGGCTAGGAAACTGAGTTTTTTACAACAAATTTAATCGTGGATATCCTGGCCATCCAGGTGTACCACTGTCTGCGAGGTTCTGAGGAAGCTTGGAAAACTATGCTCCTCCCATCCCTATCCTTTTGGTCAGAGCACTGTGGGGTGCTAGTTCAGAGAAACAATTTCTTCAAATTTTTATTGTCAGAAACCTTCCTCAATGGCCAAGTCCTCATTGTCACTTTCTTGTGGGCTGACGTGGCACACGCTATCATCAACATTTATGACCTAAACGGTGCATGAGAGCGTCAGGAATTTTTCTCATTGGTCAAATCACTCCCACTACCCCCAGACCCTTTCATAGTCAGCAATATGAACTGTTGGCTAAACACACCAAAAGACTGTTGGCCTTCCTCCTCCCACGCCCCCCAGGGTCATGTAGAACTTCACGTTCTAAAGGCCACCTTGGGTTAACGGATGCGCTGCTGCAGCAAGCCCCACTGCTCAAAAACATGATGCACCCCCACATCCACAATGGCCAATTAAGGTCCATGTCCTTCATCGACCTTATCCTTACGCTGGCGAAATTCCAACCCCAAATTTCCCACTTCAAAACAACAAAATTGGAATTCTCTGACCACCAACTGGTCTTGATAACCTACCACCTACTTGTCACAGTGGCTAAGGCCCCACATTGGTGCAAACTTCGCCCCTCCAAACTTGCATCACCAGGATTTTCCACTTGGGTGAAATCAGCAACTTTGGCAAAAGAGTTTGTTGCACCGTTTTGCGCGGACCCCATCTCCACATGGACAACCTTCAAAGAGGATACCATCCGCCACTCTCGCCACCACTCCTCCAGATGCTCACGAACCACATTGGATGTCATTTTGCGCGCTCTGACAGAGTTGAAACATCTGAATTCCAACATCCCGGCTACAGGATACAGCCCTGCATGGGGCCAGAAGTGGGTGGAGGCAGCCGCCCACCTCAACGCGCTCAAAAGGCAACACAAACATTGGGTTTGTGTTCAGTACAGGGCCAAATGCATTACAAAGGGCGACAAGTGCACCGCGTATTTTTTTAAAATACTTTTTTGCACCACGCCAGAGCGTGGCCTGCACACAGGCGCAAAGATTGGATGATTCCATTGCAGATATGCCAGCTGAAGTGGCAATCGAAACACAGAAGTATTACTCTGAGTTATACCGATCCAATCCAATTCAGCCAGCCAAAGTGGCGGAATTTCTAAACTGAGCCAACATCTGCACCATTTCCTGATACCTGGAAATAATGAATGTGATTACTCCGAATGAATTATGGACAGCCATTTGTGGTGTGCCAAACCAAAAATGCCCAGGCCCAGATGGCATTCCATATGAATTCTACAAAAAGTATTTCTAATATATATCCCCATTGCTGCTCACCTCACTTAACCAAAGCCTGTTGGAAACGCGCCTCCTACCAGGAGGACATGAGGCCTTTACTGTCACACTCTTCAAGAAAGGGGATAAGCTAGACTTAGCCAACTGGCGCCCCATTTCTTTAACTAGCATGAGTACAAAAATTTTAACAAAAATAATGGCTAACCGTTTAGGGACTGTAGCATCTGCCACCATCTCCCCAGAACAATTCAGTTTCATACTCATAAGGTCGAGTTGGGACAACGTGCACTCTATGGCTAATGCATGCCAGTCCACAGCCTCTGGGGCACTGGTATTCTTGGACCAACAAAAGGCCTATGATAGAGTAAACTGGGAATACCTCAGGGCCTGCCTCCATCAATTCCGCCTACCCCCTCGCTTCATCAACTGGGTGATGCTGCTCACGGAATCTGCAACAATGGCAGTGCGTGGCCCAGGCTTACTAACGGAAGTAGTCTGCCCTCAAAGGGGCTTGCGACAAGGGGACCCCCTTAGCCCACTCTTTTACAACTTCAGCCTTGACCCACTACTTTGAAACGTGAATGCCCACCTCACTGGGGTCCATGTGCCAGGCCAAGCCCCAGTCAAGATGATGGCGTTTGCAGACGACTGTGTGGTTGGGGTGTCCAACTATAAAGATGCATGCGCACTTGAAGCTCTCATCCAGGAGTATTCCTGGGTAAGTAATGCTGCACTGAACGCTTTCAAAAACCGAAATCATCCTCCTTGGTCGGTCTCAAAACTGCTGGGCCTAAGCAACCAGTAACCGGCCTGGCCCATCTGCTCGCACATATGCTCGCCCTCCCAGATCGCCCCACACCGCCCCACTGGTGCTCCCCTTCGTTCCCCGCCCTACCATAGGGCCAGTCAGCCATCTGGTCGTGTGGTTGGAGGCAGGTGGGTATGCATCAGCAGTAATGGAAAGTCGTATTCTAGATAACGTGACGAAGCGCATCGCCTCCCTCAGAGCCCACCCTACTTCCCTTACTGGCAGGGCTGATTTAGCCAACTCTATGCTCCTCTCAAAAGTCTGGTTTGGAGCCCACGCCATCCCCTTCTCCCTAAGCTTCTTTAAATCCTTGTATGCACTTCTGCAAGGATGGCTTTGGTCAGGCCGCCCTCCACCTGTAAGGCTAGAGGTCATGTTTGGCCCTTATGATCATGGTGGCATGGGCCTGCTTGACTTCAAAGCCCATGCAGCCAAGACCTTGGGCACCTGGATCGCGGCCATCACCACCCCTACGCTCCCCTCCCAACACTGGTCCCGCGCAGCCCACTCCAACTTCTCCCGCGCCTTGGGCCTCAACAATCCATCAAACCCCCACTCCCTGATGAAATACCTGGCTTCACACCCATCGGCCACAGGTCCTCACGGGACTAAAACCCACTACAAACGAATCCTACTCTCCATGCAAAGCGCAGAGTGGAGAATTTGTATTAGCGGACACACAGCCCAGAGAGGCCGCCCTCTCCTCAGTTCACACAAGAGGTACAAGGGCTACCCATTTAAGATGGCGTGATCCCCACACGGCCCCATGTTCTATCCAGGGTGGACTACCTGGACATGATGGACATCCCTTACTCCAATGAGACCCAAAAAACAATCCGGAAATATGCACACCATCCTCTGTTGCAGTCTCAAATCCATTCCCATGTGTGGCGCTGCCTGAGGTGGGTGTACTGTACGGCTGAGCGCTCTAACGCTTTACACTCATCCTGCGTCGTCTGTGACCAGTATGGAACGCTGTTCCACCGCCTGGAGAAGTGTCCTAACTCTAAAGTGATATGGCGCGAAGTTCAACGTCTGCTGGGTAGGATCAAACACATCCCTCCAGTCTGTCAAGAGATATGTTTGCTTTATCAATGGCCTCCCCCTTCCACCCTCCCTCCGTGCTCTGGTGGTTGCAATTGCCATGTGGACGATCCACACGATTGTCTTGGATGCTATCGCAGGCTCCACCCCCACCCTCCCAGAAGCTGTCCACAGATTCCAGTCTCATTTGGTGGACCACTTTCAGGCGTGGATGTTTGGATACCTCCCACCGCGCCGCTGACACCTGGTCTCCTCATGGTTCCCAGTTTGGTTCATCAAATCAGACCCCTTCCTCCACACATGTTCAATTGTGGCTACAGCCCCTTCACACGTTTCATCCCCCTCCCCATAGTGGCGTTCCCGCTGGCAACAGGAGATAGCATCGCTTCTCTAGGGCCTTCCCTTTTACTAAGTTTTGTCTCTTTTGGGTCAAATTTGGAAGTGTCCGTCCCATGGTCAGCTTCCTCATAATAAATTTAAATTTAACTTTAAACTATTTGATGAAATGTTAAACCAAAAAATATGACAACAAACCCAGAGAGGTTCAACGCTCCTTTGAGACTTTCAAAGATGAACATAATTATTCAAAATGGGAAGTTTTATAAAAGCTGTTATCATAAATATTTGATATCTTGCCTAACAGAGAAAACTGTATTTATTGGGGCCCAAAAAAGGCGATGGGGCATGAGTGTTTTAGGAAGATTCTTGAGCCGTTGAAAATACACTTCTAATGGTAATCAATGCAGATTGATATTCATGAGACCATTAGCTGTTGTAAGTTAATTCAAGGTGAAGCCCCTTACCATAAAATCACCTCCTATCAATTTTTAAACCCAATTTTTATTGGCACATAAAATCTAATAGTCGTTGTTGACCCTTTGCCCAACAGTTGTGGGCAATAATCATATATAATCGTGGCCATCAATCACCTTAAATAAATGGATGCAGTCAAAGCAGTAAAAGACCTGGCGCAGTGACCACAGCTAAGTTTATCTTAGTAAACATAGTCTATTGACATTGCTGTCCTCAGTTTCTTTTAACAGATAGAGGGATAAACTTTATGTCTCAAATTGTTTCTAAGCTCAGCGATTTATTGATATAAAAGGTGTATTGTCTACACCCTATCATCCTGAGGCCAATGGCACTGTATAACAAGTAAATGGTGCTCTTGCTAGTATCCTACATAAGTTGATTATAGCCTATGCGTCCAGTTGGACTTCTTTTTGCCCTAGTACATCTTTCTCATCAAATTTCGAAATTAAATCAAAATTCTGAAATTTTAAAAAATACAAAAAATAGCTGTTTGATTAAGCCAAAACTTACCAATGTTGATGCCATTGACGCCTGCCGCCCCAGCTTGGGGTGGTAGTGCGCCACCATCTGGAATACTTTGCCCACTGCCAAGGTGCACTTGGGCTGGCTATGCTAGCCCTCCATATGTGACTAGGCGTTATGTCCCCCTCAGGACTTGGCCAGCCACCTTGAAAGCTCCCAGGCAGTGCTCCGGAGCCCTTTGGTGCTCCCACAGAGCAATTTTCGTTTTGGTCTCTGGGTTGAATATGGAAATCTCATCCATATGCAAGCATGGCCACCATTAAGATGGCCACAGTGGCGTACAAATTTGCTGAGTTAATGATTTTTGCCTCATCAAGGGATATTTTGATCTTGGCTTCCACTCTGAAGCTGATTCAGTGGCAGCAGCTAAGCTTCCATTAGTTTTTAAAAAATTCCCCTCCCCACCATTTGAACCTGGCTCCAGGTTGAGGCCACTTTATTAGTTCATTTTGCTGGTTGCCTCCCATCTCTCCCCCAAACGCCTCCACCATGAGCAGACGGAGGGTTTGGCATTTACAGCGCAGTACCCATGTTGCTGTTCGTGGTTCCAAATTTGGTGGATCATCTGACAGGACCTTGCACCTTTGTGACAATCTGCACATTCCATTATGATTACCATCACACAATTCCCCCCCGCACTGTGATCAGATACTCCCCTGATCACCCTTTCTGGGAGCATGTCAAAAATGGTCGTTCTAAATGCCCCTTGTGCTTTGAGCTTAATCACTCAAAGTGCAAGTGCCCTATACCTTCTGTCTCTGCTGCTTCAGCTGCTCCTCCCTCTGGAGTTGGGTCAGTGGCTGATTTAACTCAATATTTTAATGGGGCTCAATACTCTCAATCCCAACCTCAGAAAATTATGGCGCCGCTTCCAAAGCAGCAGCCAATCAAAAGAAAAAAATTTAAAAATTTGAACAATTTGACCAGATTATGTAATACTGAGTCAGTGGCTGAGACAGTTTTGACTAAGGTGCATGACTGACTGTCTGCAACCAATCAGCTCCTGCCGCCACTCTGATTCCAGTGGCTGGCCCAACGTTGGCCGAGCTTAATCCATTTAAATGTCTCAATTAGATTGATGATAGCGACTGGCTATTTAATGTCAAGATGGATTTTGCTTTGGAGAAGTTTTTATTGATCCTCCCAAATTGCGCTCTTGTTGTTTCCATGTATAACCCAGTTTTGCTAAGTGTAAAAATTTAAATAGAATGGCAGTTGAGGCCGCAGCTGCCCCTGCCAACACCCTACCCACCAGTAACTTCATGGGGCAAAGGAACCCCTTATGGAAGGTATTCCTATCCCAAACTTCCCCTCATGATTTTGATGAAGATGCAAAATATGAAATTGAAGAGCTCACTTTTAGTGCAATCTGAACTTTCATTGGAGCAGCAAAAACTTCTTTTTTGACCCCAATTATCCCCAAACCCGCCAGCGCATCAAGTCATTCACTTGTGTGCCTGCTCTCATCACTTTTGCTGAGCCTCAACTTGCTCAATACATTGAGATGATGGACACCACTGGCCTCATAAATGAAGAAAACCCACAACTATACCTCCTTATGATCCATGTCACTGATGCTCCCACCCCAATGCTGTCTGCCATGGTCCACCAGCTAAAGCGGGCATCAGATAAAAGTTTTCTCAAAGCTTCCTCACCTAATGATATGGCTTCCTAGGCAGATAACTTAGGGTTTATATTAGAATTTTTTAATTATGATAATCCCATTGTTTGACTCATTTGCAAATAAAGATGCGTGGTGGCTCCCCCTTTTGGGTTGCGCACCACTAATGCTAAAAAGTTGCTTCTTTTTTGCCCTCCGGTGTTTTTGCTTATATATATCCTTTCATTATTCAAAGGGATAAACCCATTCCAGTTACTTTATGAAAAGCACCACGCGCTTCCACCATTTCTTTATTCTTTTGTTAATCAAGAAAATATGAGTCCCACAAATTATGTGTAGAAGCTGACGCAGACTTTAATTCAGATGCTGAGTAGAATATATTCTAATGCGCTGACTAATAAATTAAGTTTTTGAGAACGTGATAACAAAAACTGGTGTTCCTTACCCAACTTTGCCATAGGGGAGTTGACCTTATATTATGATAACCATGGGTTTGGATGGACTAGAAAACTGGAGATCTTATGGAAAGGGTATATAAAGATTATCAAGAAGACATTTACTGATGCCTATACTTTGAAAAAATCCTGTTAAAGGTCACCTTATTAACTGGATAAATACTAATTATCTGAAGAGTACCAGTAGCGTTCCAGCCTAATAGCCCCTAGCTCTCATTGATTTAATTAAATACATTCATCTTTTTTCCCTTGAATTTTGTAATATGGGGAAAATGTTGCAAATTAGTTTGACCAACCATGTGTTATATATTATTCACTTAATTTTATACATTAACTGATACTTTGATATGGGATTTAATTGGTTGCTAATAATTACTTTAGGCCGTGGAGGCAACTTTATAGGGCTTTCCAAAGATGTATTAATTAATATTGGTACTTTAGCCTCAACGCCTTTGCTACTAGTAATTATGTTGGCAGATCGAATTCCTTTTCCCTCTGATGATGCACTTTTTGCTACCTTTTTATTTTTTTGAGGCAAGCTGACCAGGGGACGGGCATTACCAAATATGTGTGTAAAACGAAGAAAGATAAAATTGGGCACCCCAGGGTACTCAAGTTACCCCTGTTGCCAGCAGGACTTCTAGGTATGGGGGGGTTGGTGCGCTACTCCAAGGGGTTTCCCCTGCTATGGAGCAGGTGTGAATGAAGGGGTCTGTGTGTAGGAACCAGAGTGGGAACCACAATTCTATGAGCGCCTGTTGACTTGGCCTCATATATCCATAGAGTCAGGCTTGGAAGTGCTCCAATAAGTGGACGTGGAACCTGTTGATAACCCCATGAATGGTTGGGACTGTGCCCCTGAACTCATCTAAGGCAATGGTGTGGATTGTCCACATTGCAATGGGTATCATTAGGGAACGGAGGGTAGATGGGATTAGTGACTTGATATGGAGCGCAAGGAGGCTCTTTGATATAGAAAGTTCCTGCTCGTTTTGGATCTTAAGCAGGCGCGCGACTTCCTTCCATATGGCTTTGGATGGAGGGCATGTTTCTAGGCGGCAATGTAGGGAGCCCTCCCCTCCACATACTGCGCAGGTTTTGTGAAGGGAATTGGAGCGGTCCGCCATCATATAGGTCCTTCTCAGACAGCGCCAGGCGTTGGCTCTTATTCTTGGCTGTAGGAGTGGGTGGTGCTTCATTTTCCACACTGCCTTCTGGGTGGTTAAGTCATAGGGAATGTCCAACACATCTAGGTATTTGATTCTAGCAATGGTTGGGGTTGTAGCAAGCATGTCTCTCTGGGGGTGGTTTTCAGGGTTTCTTAATCTGAAGTGGGAGCTGGGTTGTCCCCTTCCCTGCACAGTGCCAGTGTTCTCTACGGTACATCCCATGCGGCGGATGGTTTGGAGGATGCATTTGAAGTGAGGGGAGGTTCCATGAGGACCCATTGCAGTAGGGTGTTTAGCAAGGTATGATAGTAGTCTGGGCGGGCTATGTGAGTTGGTTAATTTGAGCGCCTGTGTGAAGTTAGTCCTCGCTGCCCTGGACCAGTGTTTGATGTGGGAGGTCTGGGGCAAGGACTTCCTTTATACAGGTTCCCAGGATGTGGTTGGCGTGGCTCTCAAAATCTATTAGTCCCATGCCTCCGCTTGAGCGTGGACCAAAGAGTGTTTCCATCCGTATGGGAGGGTGGGAGCCAGGCCATAGCCAGCCCTGGATGAGCGCGCGGATTGAAGTTATGAAGGTAGGTGAGAAGGCGATTGCGTGGGCAGGGTATCATAGTATTGGGAGGATGAGTGAGTTAGCAACTGTTACTCGCCCCATTAGTCCTGGGAATCTTCCCTTGAGGGAGGCGACGCGAGTGGATATCCGTTTTAGCAAGTTTCTTTCCATTGTCTCATTGGTATATCCCCTGTTTCCGGCCATATCCCAAGGTGGCGGACAGTAGTGGTGGTGGAAGGTGATGCAAAGGGTAAGATGAGTGGGTTTTCTCTTCATATGGGGGTATGAGGTTCTGGTGTTGTAGCCCAGTTGTTAGTGTACTTGCCTAAGAGAATGATTTCTTTTTTCCTTTTGTTGAGCAATGCGTTGCTCACCATGGAGTATTCCTCTAGGGTGCGTTCCAGCTGTCGGGCATCATTGTTCTTAGCTATACCTGCCACACAGTCATCCGCAAAGGTCAGAACCTTGACTGTTAGCTGGCCTTGTGCAGTTATGCCTGTGAGGCGTGAGTCAGTTATGTGGAGAAGGGAATTGAAACTAAAATTATACAGCAGTGGGCTGAGGGGGTCCCCTTGTTTGAGCCCTCTGTGTGGTGTGATCTTGTTAGTTAGGAAGCCAGGGCCGCATACAGCCATGGTTTCAGATTCTGTGAGGAGCATCGCCCAGTTTATGGATCTGGGTGGGAGTTTGAAAGCGTGTAGGCATTTCTTTAGGTATGTTCAGCTAATGTGGTCATATGCCTTTTCCTGATCTAAGAAGACTAGGGCTCCAGTTGCTTTGGACTGGCATATTTTTGCAACAGGGTGTATGTTGTTCCAGATTGAGCGCCCTGGTATAAACCCAAACTGGGTGGGTGACAGGACGTCAGAGGCAATTGCACCTAATCTGGCTGCTAAAAATATTGTTAGAATTTAGTCAGTATTAGATAGTGCAATAAGACGCCAATTGGCCAGGTCCAATTTGTCACCCTTTTTATATAAGGTTATGACATATAATTCATGGCCACAAAAGACTTTTCTTTCTCGTTGCAATCACTTTTGCAACCTATTCAATTCAAGACTGAATCTAGTTTGATAATCTCACAGAGGAGATTAGTCTGCGCCCATGTCAGGGAGCAGTTGGCCAAGCAAGGTAAGAGGAGCAGGTGGAAGGCCCGCGGCCTCCAACGTTCAAAACGCCCCAGAGAATCCAGCGGAATAGACAAAAATCTTAAAAAACTGACAGTCACAATTTCCCCGGAGATACTCACGTGGCAAGCATGATGCAACCAGTACATCAACATGCCACACTCCCAGCCACTTTTGTCGGTGGAATTTAAAGTCCGTGTGTATCTGGACATCCAAAAAACGGCCTTATGGGAAAAATTTTGTGAAGATGTACACAAAGTTTTCCCAACCGTGGTGTACGTTGCACCTCACTCCATGTCGCACGGTTGGCTGGACCTAGGTTTCAAAAGCAAAAAAGCAGCAGATGAGGCTGCAGCAGTGCACATAGTGGTTGAACTCTCAAAGGGCAACGGGTCATCGAAACCAAACACACCAGATGGACAAAATCAAACCAGATTTTCCTCACATTTGACTTTTTGCCTACTACGGTAAAACGTGACATTTTGGAACAATACCTGAAAGATGGTCTCGCCGTATATGGCGAAATATAATCTTTTGAAATGCAATGCTTCACGCTGATGCCACACCTGTGCACCGGCAAAGCTATTGCAGTCCTGACCCCAACTAAGGAGACTGCGAAGGACCTAACCCAGATCCCGCACTCCACTTTTATTGATATTGAAGGGCATACCACCCACCCATTCTGGGTGACCGTGGACAGCGCACCCCCATTTGCACCCACTGTGACACGTTTGGCCATAAGGCGCACACATGCCCCACCAAGGAGGGCGTCACATTCCAAGAGCACCCCTCGGTGGCCATGGCCAGCGGAATGGCGCACTACAAACCAAATGCAAGCACCAAAGAGGCTTTCCCATGGGGAGCACAAGGCTGCTACCTACTGGTAAAGCCTATCTCCCCACAAGAGCGGAAGAAGGCCAAGCAGGCCCACAGGGCCACGGCCAAGGAAGCGGCCAAAGCCACCACCACTATCCCACACTCATAACGCCAGAAGGACATGGAAACCTTCGCGGCAGAAGCAACTCAGGAATCCATCAACCAAACAGATTGGGAAGCCCATGCCAAGCGGGACACTCAATCTGAGGATCCAATGGGGCATTTAATCTCACCCAATCGTTGCACCCAAGCTCCGGTCAAAACTGACTTGGGCCCCATCCCAACTGAAATTTTTTTTGACCCGCTCAACGGTGCATTGAACTCATCTGCACCGCAAAAAATTCGTCCAACATTGGGAAAACAAAAAGCGAAGGCTAAAGCCAATGCAACTCTTTCCACAAAAATTAACAAAAACCCTAATAGCATTGCTGCTAACACCCGCACTGCTGTGAAGGCCCATGGGGATCTAGAGGAGGCTGGTGGGCCTGGGTGCCCACCCCCTTGCACTTAAGGTGTGATGGGGAATTCTTCACTTTAGGGACGTTGAATATCTCCAGACTCAAGGCCTCCCCGTCCCAGGCTAGGAAACTGAGTTTTTTACAACACAATTTACCCATGGATATCCTGGCCATCCAGGAGTCCCACTGTCCATGAGGTTCCAAGGAAACTTGGAAACAAATGCTACTCCCATCCCTATCCTTTTGGGTGAAGCACTGTGGGGTGCTAATTTAGAAAAATAATTTTTCAAATTTGTATCCTCAGAACATTCCTAAATGGCCGAGTGCTTGTTGTCACTTTCTCGTGGGCTGACGTAGCACACACAATCATCAACATCTATGCCCCAAATGGTGCACGCGAGCATCTGGAATTTTTCTCATCGGTCAAATCCCTCCCACTACCCCCAGACTCTTTCCTAGTCAGTGACATGAACTGCTGGCTAAACACACCAATGCACCGGTGGCCTTCCTCACCCCACGCCCCCCAGGGCCACGTAGAATTGCGCGTTCTAAAGGCCACCCTCAGGTTAATGGATGTGCTGCCATGACATGCCCTGCTGCTTGAAAACATGATGCGTCCCCACATCCACAACGGCCAATTAAGGTCCATGACCCGCATCAACCTTATCCTAATGCCGGCGAAATTCCAACCCCACACCTCCCACTTCAAAACAACAAAATGGAATTCTCCGACCATTGACTGGTCTCGCTAACCTACCACCTACCTGTCACAGCTGCTAAGGCCCCACATTGGTGCAAAATCTGCCCCTCCAAACTCGCATCGCCAGGATTTTCATATGGGTAGAAGCGGCAACTTTGGCAATAAAGTTCGTTGCACCATTTTTGCGCAGACCCCATTTCCACATGGGCAACTTTCAAAGATGACACCATCCGCCACTCTCGCCATCACTCCTCCAGACGCTCATGAGCCACATTGGCAGTCATTTTTGTGCACTTTGGCAGAGTTGGCACACCTGGAGTCCAACATCCCAGCTACAGGATACAGCTCTGCATGGGGCCAGAAGTGGGGCGGAGGCAGCCGCCCACCTCAAAGCACTCGAAAGGCAACACAAACATCAGGTTTGTGTTCAGTACAGGGCCACACACATCACAAAAGGTGATAAGTGCACTGCACATTTCTTTAAAATTTTTTTTGCACCATGCCAGAGTCTGGCCTTCACACAGGTGCAAAGATTGGATGATTCCATTGCAAATATGCCAGCTGAAGTGGCAATTGAAACACAAAAGTATTACTCTGAGTTTACCAATCCAATAAATTTAGCTGGCCAAAGTGGCGGAATTTCTCAACCAAGCCCACATCAGCACCATTTTCTGATACCTGGAAATAATGAATTTTTTAATTTTAATTTATTGCGGGAAGGCCAACCATGGGACGGACACTTCCAAATATGACTCAGGAAAGACAAACTTAGTACTAGGGGAGGCACCCCAGAGAAGCGATGCTATCTCTTGTTGCCAGCGGGAACGCCACTTATGGGGAGGGGGAGGGGACGTGTGAAGGGGCCGTAGCCACTATTGAGCACGTGTGGAGGAAGGGGTCTGATTTGATGAACCAGACTGGGAACCAGGAGGAGACCAGATGTCAGCGACGCGGTGGGAGGTATCCAAACATCCATGCTTGGAAGTGGTCCACCAAATGAGACCGGAATCTGTGGGCAGCTTCTGGGAGGGTGGGGGTGGAGCCTGCGATGGCATCTAAGACGATCGTGTGGATGGTCCACATGGCGATTGCAACCACCAGAGCACGGAGGGGAGGGTGGAAGGGAGGAGGCCATTGATAGAGCAAACATATCTCTTGACAGACTGAAGGGATGCGTTTGATCCTGGCCCAGCAGACGTTGAACTTCGCGCCATATCACTTTAGAGGTGGGGCACTTCTCCAGGCGGTGGAACAGCGTTCCATACTGGCCACAAACGACACAGGATGAGTGTAAAGCATTAGAGCGCTCAACTGTATGGTACACCCGCCTCAGGCAGCGCCAAAAATGGGAGCGGACTTGAGGCTGCAACAGAGGATGGTGTGCATATTTACAGATAGTTTTTTGGGTCTCAGTGGAATAAGGGATGTCCATCATGTTCAGGTAGTCCACCCTGGATAGGACATGGGGCTGATGGGGATCACGCCATCATGGACGGGTAGCCCCTGTACCTCTTGTGTGAGCTGAGGAGAGGGGTGGCCTCTTCGGATTGTATGTCTGCTAATATAATTCTCCACTCTGCGCTTCGCATGGAGAGTAGGATTCGTTTGTAGTGGGTTTTAGTCCCGTGAGGACCTGTGGCCAATGTGTGTGATGCGAGGTATTTCATCAGGGAGTGGGGGTTTGATGGATTATGTGGCCCAAGGCTCGGGAGAAGTTGGAGTGGGCCGCGTGGGACCAGTGTTGGGATGATAGTGTAGGAGCGGTGACGGCCGCGATCCAGGTGCCCAAGATCTTGGCAGCATGGGCTTTGAAGTCAAGCAGGCCCATGCCACCTTAATGATGAGGGCCAAACATGACCTCTAGCCGTACTGGTGGAGGGCGGCCTGACCAAAGCCATCCTTGCAGTAAGGCATACAGGATTTGAAGAAGCTTGGGGAGAAGGGATGGCGTGGGCTCTGAACCAGACTTTAATAGGAGCATAGAGTTGGCTAGAACAACCCTGCCAGTGAGGGTAGTAGGGTGGGCTCTGGAGAGAGGCGATTCGCTTCGTCACGTTGTCCAGTATATGGCCCTCCACACTGCTGACGCATATCCGCCTGCCTCCATCCACATGCCCAGATGGTGCACCAGTCCTATGGTAGGACGTGGCACGAAGGGGAGCACCAGTGGGGTGGTGTGTGTTGAGTTAGTAAGGCGTGGGCGTGGGCGAGCAGATGGGCCGGGTTGGGAACTAATTGCTGGGCCAGCAGTTCTGAGAAACCGACCAAGGAGGATGATTTCAGTTTTGGAGGCGTTCAGTGTCGCGTTGCTTACCTGGGAATATTCCTGGATGAGGCTTCAAGCGCGCGTACATCTTTATTATTAGACACCCCCATCACGCAGTCATCTGCAAATGCCAACATCTTGACTGGGGTTTGGCCTGGCACATGGACCCCAGTGAGTTGGGCATTCACATTTCGCATTAGTGGGTCAAGGCTGAAGTTGTATAAGAGTGGGCTGAGGGGGTCCCTTGTCGCAAGCCCCTTTGAGGGCAGACTACTTCCGTTAGTAAGCCTGGGCCACGCACTGCCATTGTTGCAGATTCCGTGAGCAGCATCACCCAGTTGATGAAGCGAGGGGGTAGGCGGAATTGATGGAGGCAGGCCCTTAGGTATTCCCAGTTTACTCTATCATAGGCCTTTTGTTGGTCCAAGAATACCAGTGCTCCTGAGGCTGTGGACTGACATGCATTAGCCACGGAGTGCACGTTATCCCAAATCACCTTCTGGGGATGAAACCGAATTGTTCTGGGGAGATGGTGGCAGATGCTACAGTCCCTAAACGGTTAGCCATTATTTT